>JBBPDH010000104.1:38120372-38130578 GCA_037974565.1 Clupeocharax schoutedeni
CAGTGGTGGTGCTGAAGGTAGGATTCAAACCCATGACCTCTTGGTCCAGAGGCAAGTATCCTACCACTAGGCCACCATCACCCAGACTATGACTTAATGGTGCATTTTACATTTTATTTTGTGTATTTTATTTTGTTGAGTTTTAGATGTAACTCAGCATTTCGATTGGAGAAAACAGGGAATCTTGCTTTCTTTGTAAAGAGTTGTCTTGTGTTTCTCAGGAGAGAGCAAATATTGAACCAAGAGTCAACCAAGAATACCCTTGGTTTACTGTTTAATTTGGCAAAATAGAGCAATGCTTACTCTTTTATTTTACATTTAATATTTCATTACTCTTAATATTTCTCTTAGACACTTTAAATTTGATTTGATTTAAATAATACAGTCCAGTCACACTGTCCTAGCATTTTCCAGCCCTAAAGTCTTTGGATATATGAGTCAATCCTCACACTTTTCTACAAGAGTTCAGGTTGATTTAACGCAGGTACATGCGCTGCCTTTGGTTGGGAACGCTGCCAAAGGACGCCTGTTCTATTCTTGGCTCTCTCTGATTGGGATCAGCTCAGTGAGTGGAGGCTAGCGCATTGTTAGCGTGAGAATGCTAGTCGTGACGTAAGTGAGAGAGAGCCTGAGGGCTCTTCTATTCCACCGGTCATTATGGCCTCTGCTGGACCACAGCTCACAGAACAAAGCAGAATTCTTGGTCTGTTCAAATTTCAGGCACATTCAAGCCCAATTCTGACATGCAGAAGGTGACTAATTTCCGGGGGCCTGAAAGAACTTTGCCAGCTCATGACGACATGCTTGCAGGTGTGCATTCAGATCATACTTGCTTAAGACAGATAAGATTTTTCTTCCCTGGTCTTGATCTCAGCAGCCCAGCAAATCTGCATAATCCCCTGGGCACTGGCATCCACAGTTCAAAGGAACGTCGTCTGGAAATGGAGCTCCAATCACCTTGATTATGTAGAAAATGGGCTCTTGTCTGAGACGACTGCAGCTGTGCAGATAGGAGAGGATGGGTACCCTTAAAGCAGAGGCAAGCTACATTTTCGGTGTCACTGTAGACCAAGAGATGGTCATGAGTCGATTTATGTTGCATGTCTGGGCGCCAAATTAGGTCATAAGTCTGGGGTCTGGGTGCAAGTCGAATCATGAGTCTCTGAGGCCCAAGTCCAAGGTGTTTCTCGAGACTCTGGGGTTAGTGTCAGATTTTAATAAGTGAAGTGGCCCTACAGTTATGCATGAACACAACACAGCACAGCAATGGACTGTGTGAAATTCTTTTTCTGCATTTAACCCATTCACCAAGTGAAGTAACGGGCAGCCAGAGATGCAGCGCCTGGGTAGCAGAGTGAGGAGATGGTATCTTTTCATCCCCAGTGGCCCCACATAAGGAAACCTGCCAAATGGTAGTCCTGGGATTCGAATCCTCAACCTTATGATGCCCGGAGAAACCCCCTAACCACCAGACCACCAGCTGCACCAATAATAATAAATAATAAAAATAATAAGCTTAATATTTAGACAAAATTTGCTACTGTGCTCCATTCTGTCAATGAGGCTGTTTATCTTTAAAGAAAGGCTCATTGTTTTGAAATCCAGGCTGACACTATTCTGACATGATGGAAAATGATCACGGCAAAACTGGCAGGTGAAGTCGGTTTGGAGATTTTAATTGTATCTATTTTTATGTGGTGTGTTTCCCTCGGCTAAATTTTTGAGTCATTTCTTAGTCTTTATGAATAGTGAATCAGCTGAAGGTGATTCCAAGTTGAGTCACATGTCGGTCAACATATATATTATTACTTAAAATGGCTAGAACAGCATGAATGTTGTTCAGTGGTGTATCAGTGTTCTAGCCATGACCTTTCAATGACACGAAAGACCTCACCTGAAACAAAGATGGATATTTAGGGGCGTTTTCTTTTACAAAAGTGTTTTCTTGCGACTGTCGTTTTTCCCCGGTTTAGAGATTAGACAGTTTGACAGTTTGCATGTCAGAATTAGACCCTGTGATTAGACGGATGGGAGATCTTCAACAGGCACAGTTAGTGAGAAAGGAAAATATTACGTGACGCATTATGTTTCGTGAGGCAGGACAGAGCACTTGCGGTTGGACGTGTTTTCCAGAAGTTACAGAAGCTCGTGTAGCGTGTGCCTCCTTGACGATTTGTGTTTTCACTGTTTGAGATTTTATTTCACTGTTTTGTTTGGGTGTTTTGTTGACGCTGCCATTGCCCCGTTTGTCTCCCCCTGCTCTCTTGAGCCCGACGAGAAACTGCGGTTCACGAATGACGAAAGTCTGCAGTAGGTCCTTTCCGGAACAGGGTTAAAAGACTCGGCCAATAGGTCCTTGAGTTTCCACCGCATAACAACAATGTTTCAATTCGTCTAATCGGGGGTATTTAGGCTAAGTAAACTATTGCTCTTTGGGATTTTCATCTGAAGCCATGGCCCAGTCATACCGGCCTCTTATTCAAACCATTTGTGTGCGGTCGGGAGTTGGGGGGCGGGCGACTGGAAGAAAAATGGAGGGATGAAGGGGGGATTGGATAGCCCTGGGAGAAAAGTCTGAGATGCACAAAGTGAGAGGTCTTGGCAGCCAGTGCCAAACCACACGCAGCTTGCGTGATTGTGGCCCCTCCGCGGCCATGTGTTCCCCGCCTGCTCCCCCCCGAAACGGCCCCAGGCTCTAAGAAGCACCTGCACGCACTGCCACCTGACCCCAATGACCTTTGAACGGCTAGGTACGGAGGAGTCCCGAGTGAAGGGAATGGTGAGAGAAGGAGTAATTATGAATGACACAGTAAAAAGGACAGTGGCAGCCAAAACGTTCAAAATGGATTGGCTTCGACAAGCTCTTTTCCCTTCCCTGCATGTGAGAGAACATGCAATATGGCACTGTTCAGAGAATCTAAAAAAAAAAGATGTGTAATGTTTGCATCTTTAGTTGTGCACTGGCACCAAGGCAAATACATCTAACATGTAATGTTGTAATGGATGCATGAGACTGAACAGGGCTGCAAGCTTTACTGCATGGCAATGAAAGATAGCATGGCAAGTTATCCAGTGAAGCTTTTTTTGGTCAATTATTACAGGTTGTGATCAGAGTTCTTCTGTAAGCTAGCTGATATGATACTGTTTCAGCAGTGATATGATGTTTACATTTACTTTACTGAAGCACCAGAACATACCAATGCGCACAACTTCTATGATTGGACTAGTACAGCTGAGCCCCCCCCCCCCTCTTTTTTTTTTTTTAAAGAATCATTTTACTTTTACTTGATATAAAAGATAACTGTTTACTTTGGGACTCCTGTTAACAACAGTCCATGATGTGGCTGATTTATCTCTAGCCCAAGCAGTACCTTTACACTGCCAGTTTATTCAAGATACTTTATTTGTCACATGCGCAACAAGCATGCACACAAGTACAACGCACAGTGAAATGTATCCTGAACCGCTCCTATTTCTGACTGTGCAAAATAAAACAAAAAATTAAAAAAAAAAAGTAAATTCTATGTTAAAATTAAAATTAAATCTAAAATTTAGTGGGTGGTGGTGGCGCAGGTGGTAGGATACTCGCCTCTAGACCAAGAGGTCATTGGTTCAAATCTAACCCCCAGCACACCACCAATGGGTTCCTGAGCAAGACCCTTAACCCCAAGTTGCTCCAGGGAGAGACTGCCCCCTGTAGGTAGGGATTGGACGTCGCTTTGGATAAAAGCGTCTGATAAATGCCGTAAATGTAATGTAAATGTAAAATTAAAATCTGGGCATTTATATGTACATTGTGCAAATGGAATGTTATTGTGCAAGTTTTAAATTTTGAATTTACAATTCTAATTAACATGTGCACAGAGTAGTCATGCCACATACTGCAGCAGACTTCTTCTTCTTCTTTTTTCTTCTTCGCTTGACAACTTTTCAGTGTATTACCGCCACCGCTGGACTGGTGGAGCTAATAGAGTTGCGAATTCTGATCTGCGTAAAACTGAGGGGTTACTGTATAGCTGTTCTGCTGAAATATAGAGATTATTTCACTAGCTCAGCCTCATTTAAATGAGCCATTGTCACTTATAAATAGATCAGAACTAACATCCACTCTACCTAAGTGTAACTAACATCACCAGTTTTATATGTGATGCATTTTCTCTCCTGCTTTTAAGTGGCTCTTTGCCTTCTTTAAATCTGTACCGCTGTCCAATCAAGTTTCCTAGCAACTGACATCAGTGGTCTACTTTTAATGAGGACCATTTCAAGCTGAAAATGAACATTTGCGACGCACTTTATGATGATCTCGTTGTTCAGTTTGCACAGTGCTAAGGTGGGATATATATATATAGTGAGCTTCCAGCAGGATTGGCCTAGAAGCTCCAGTGCCAGATTAAAGGAGCTTCTAACACAAGTAACACATATCCAGACAGTCTGACTATATTCAGGGTGAAGAATTGTCAAGAGAAAACTGTGTAAATTTGAATTTTTTGGCCAAAACTATCACTTTTAGAGTGAGTCAATAAACAATTTGTGCGTACTTTTGACAACTGCCGTTCTTCTCCACTTTTTCTCCATTGAAAAAAAGAAAATATGAGAACATGAGCTTGAGGAGGCCGTGGGAGCCAAAAGCCAGATCACGCCAACAGGTTTTTAATGGCACAGGTTTATAATGAAACACTCCTGTATCCCTTCTCCCAAAGCAATGACGTTATCCGCTGGACACATGCGCGAATTTGAAACGCACGCTATTCATAACTACTACCAATGGCAAGAGATGCATTTCAGGAGCTGAAGAAAGTAGACCTTTGCGAAACTAGCACTCCAGCTCTTTAGGCACAGGTTCCTCGCCCGTTATGCATTACTTAAATACGCTTCTATTCTATTAAAACCAATGCATTGAGGTCATTGGCTTGACGGTGCATGTACTAATGCTTGTGGATTCTAGTGGTCGTAATGAAGCAGGCCTGATTTGTGGGTTGTGACCATTGTAGTGCCATTGCCACTCACGCTCTGGCTCTAGTCCATACAAAACCCTGAGATGAAATACAGCTTCCTGCGCTCAAAGCCACAGCAAGCACAGGCCATTACTTACAGTTACTTAGTGAACAGCGAGCACCTCGCGGGGCCTGAGAGACGAAGACTGTGGAACGGCATGACTTTATATGGTGAACGGCTCTGGGGCTAACTAGCACTGTGCCAGGTGCCCTCACTTTGTTTGAGCTGAAGCTCGATGAGGTCCTACACTCTTAAAAATGAGCGATGCCACTGAAGAACCAGTTTTGATTCGCTACAGAACCATTTAATGGGTGGTTATTTATTTAGTTAGTTAGTTAGTTAGTTAGTTTTCTCCCCAGTGTATGGTCTCACAACATCTAGTTAGGTCTACCTTTCACACGTTGCTACTAAGCTGGGGTCGGTGACGGCTGATACTTCTTCTTGAGCCACTCCATGCTGTCAAGCATCAACTGAGTGAAGGAGGGGGCGACCACCCTACCCACCCAGAGTAAAAGTCAGAGTGAACTATATCCATGTTTACAATGAGACAGTGTGGCTTCAGCTTTTAGAGCACAAAAAAGACACACACATGTATAAATACTCTAAACTAGAAGTAAAAATGTGCAATTTGGTACAAACGTGTGCAATAATTTTTTAACATCCAGAAAACTGCGGTGTTAGGTCATTTATAATGGTTCTCAACCTTTTTTAACATTAAGGCCCACCTATCTATCACAGGATCACGGCATGTTGGTTAATTAATATAATCGTTCGATGATATTAAATAACAAATTGATTTTAGATTCGCGGCCCAATCAAAAGCCTTCGCAGCCCATCAGTGGTCCGCGGCCCAGTGGTTGAGAATCCAGAATTTATAGAACAAGAATCAAAGAATCATAGAACAAAAAGCAGTGAATACTCGGATATAATTGTGTGATTTATGCGGGAAAAACCAGCAGCGGTTCCAAATGAGTTAATATACCGTCAGTTTATGAAAAATACAGAAACGCTGAGAGTGTCCAAGAACAAGTGGAACGTGGATGTGTTTTTGAATGTACCTGCATGTGTATCATATTAGAGTGATGAGTAAAGTGTGTGTGTGTGGGGGGGGTGCTGGGGGGGGGGGGGGGGTTCAGTCTGACAGCTTGTGAGAAATCGTTTTAACCATCAGTCATGCTCTCTCCCAGTCAAGAGACCTCTGATCTCACCACAACGGGGTTAAAGAACCTATTTAAAGTTCAGAGAAGTCCTCATAATGGTTCTTACAATTACCTATTTCCGAGACCCCTCATACGACTGAATAGTGTGGTTTCATTATCAAACTATTCATGCTCTCCATTTAAGGAGATGAATAGACTGTCCCTGAGGGTTCTGTTTGAATGTCATTGTCATAAACATTGAGATTTTTCTCCTTTAAGACCTGATTAGGTTACACTTAAACCTCCCACGGTGTCTCTGTATCTTTCTCCACCTTCACCACCGAGCTTCACACACTCAGGTTTGAAGTGATTGGGGTTTAAAATAGTCCCATGTGAGAGCAGTGGAAGACTGTCGGCTTCGGTTACTCCATTACTGCCCACCGGCTTTGAACCAGCCTGGCCTCGCTAGTAGACTATTGTATCATTTCCTTCCTATTGTGTGTGTGTGTGTGTGTGTGTGTGTGTGTGTGTGTGTGTGTGTGTGTGTGTGTAGCAACAGCGAGAGACAGAAAAGTGAAAAGAGAGAGAAAGATACTGAGAGAGAGAGAGAGACAATGATGGAGAGAGAGACACACAGAGAGAGAGAGAGAGAGAGAGAGACAATGATGGAAAGAGAGAGAGAGAGACACAGAGAGAGAGAGAGAGACAGAGAAAGAGAGAGAAAGGTGAGAGAGAGACTGACTGAGAGATAGAAAGACAGACAGAGAGAAAGACACAATTCCACAGTGTACACAAATTAGACAATAGACAATAAGACGTTGTGCGACACACAGAACAGTTTACGCTGGAGTCTTTTCTCTGATAAACCATGCGTGTACCATGCTTCTGCGACATGATCTCTTTTTCAAAAAAAGCTTTTCTGGCCTCGCAGGCCCGGTTATAAACAGAAGAAACAAAAACTCCAAATATATACGCATCGTATCTGGGGTAAATGGAAATGTCACACTATTGCTTTAAAACTTGCTGTAACCCTGAGATATAACACACTGGACCTTTAAACAGTGGCACAGGCCGCCCTGACCTCTGTACTGAACAGCCGTTTTTGTAAAGACCTGAAAATGTGTAGGAAATTGCTCCTCTCTGTTTGGCTCGCTGGCCTAGATATTTTAGCACTTGGAGGCCCTTGTTCTGTAGCGGCAGGGTTCAGAGGAATTACTAGCAAACTCCATCTGACTTGCAGAGCAGGGTGTGTGTTCAGGAAAGGACTGAGTGACATGAAATGCTAATAGAACAGAGGGGAGGAGAGCGTTAAAAAAACCCTTCCTCTTTCTTTTTTCCCTCCAGTTCTGTGTGAATGACGTGTCCTTTGTTTGACTCCGGCAGCCGTGTCGTGCACAGTCACACCAGCAGTGAAGTCATCAGCATTTCTGTGCTGACCCACACATTTCAGCGGCTTTTCTGACGCTACGCCACTCAGTATGATGCTGCAGTTGCCCCTACACCAAAAAGAAAACATGCGTCTTCACAGCGCTTCATAGACATCAACACAAAAGTGCCAGTTTGGACAGACTGGACAGCATCACTGCTCCACACAACCTCCTGCATTTCTTATGAAAGTGCTGCCCTCTGCTGGTATAGCAAGGAAAAGTCAGGTTTATTGCACTAAAGAGGCTTTGCAGTACATTTATTTTTAACTCGAAGTTTGATTATGAAGTATATATGTGTATGTATATATTGTGTGTGTGTGTGTGTGTGTGTGTGTGTGTGTGTGTGTGTGTGTGTGTGTGTGTGTGTGTGTGTACAACCTCAGTGTGAGGGGGTGGAGCTGAATAGCTGTATGCTGAATTACTGGGCATATGTAAATGTACGTTTAAAATAATTCAAAACAAGCTTTTTTTCATTGATTTTCTTTTATTTTGTGGATTTTAAGGATTGCTGAGTGAATGGTGTGCTTCAAGCTGCAATGGTCTAAAATAATAATAATGGCCTTCCGAAATACAGAGCCTTGAACATGGAGAGTGACTTGAACTCAGTAATTTGTCTCAGATTTTATGACAACCTGTCATTTTGTCATCAATGGTCATTGTTATTCACCTGGACCATATTCGGATGAATCTGTAATAATCATGTGGCCAGTTTACATTGAATATATTTTGTGCACATGCATATTGTTCATTTTCTTTTATATACATTCTCACTTTCACCCTCACAGACCTTGTATGTCTGTTATCATCCAGTCGGTAAAGTTTTCACATGCATTCCACTCACATTGCACTGTACCTGTGTACCAGCGATATGTGATGTGACAATAAACGTGTTTTGATTTTTCATTCGTTTTCAAATTTTCAGCGTAATTCAGTTCCCGAGAGGTAATAAGACTGTTTTGAGAGTGTTTTGATGCTACAATGCATTATGGACGCATTAACCAGTTATAAAAATTACAAGCCATTTGATGTACTATTCATGACCACACACATCTTCTGAGGATTTATGTAGCAGCAGTGGCTGGCAATAAAGTGGCAAATCTGAAATATATAACACATTTCGCTTTAAAATAAACCTATTACCCACATCTGCAGTGCACAGTTTATTTCTGTACACTATAATTTGCCTTACATTCTCTAATCAACCATGTTCTCACTGCTGTCACTGCAAATCCAAGCCTGTAGCACCATTATTAAAGATTCTAACGCAATAAAGACCTAGACTGCCCTATTGCCTGGATACCCCAAGATATAAAAAGAAGAGATTAAACTGAGTAGTGTCTGAGTGTGTGTGTGTGTGTGTGTCCTTGTGTGTGTAAATATAGCAGTGGGAAAGTGTGACTCATCCGGTGGGGGTGGCAGGCGGAGGCTGAGTGGGGTTTCTCTGAGGGAAATGGGTCTCTGGGCCTCAGCTTGACCTGCACAGGCCGTCGAGCCAGGAATAGATACGATACTAATAGGATGTGTTGGTGTCCCACAGGGTCAAAGGTTAAGACCACTAAAGCTTCTCAACCTAGCACTCCAGACAATGCCCTTGACGTGACTGTGAAAACTGATGAACTGTCAATATTCATACGTCTGTGAGTTTTGATTTGAGTGATTTTTCTCAATAACTGTAATTCATTGGTAGGTTAGAATCAAAAAACTTTATTGATCCTGACGAAAAATGCTTATATTAAGACTGCACAGACACACAGAGACGCAGAGACGAGAACAATATAAAATATAAAGTAAAATAAATCCAGTTTAATTTATGCTATGAGCACAAATACTGGGGACTAAGTACTATAGATATGCAACTTACAGTTCAGTCAAGCAGTAACACAAATAGTGGTTAGGAGCCTGTTACTGCTGGAATAGAGATCAGTAGAAGATCTGGAATACATTAGTAGAGATGTTTTACATGGTAAAACTATTGTACAAAATAAGAAGAAGAAGATATTGCCTCAACATTAACATATAAAAAACAGCAATAATTTCTATGTAATATTTTGGAAAATAAACCAAAACAAACTGGGATTGTTTTATTTAATCCTTGTGTAATTGAGTGCTAGAGAAGGAAACAAAGTCAGATATTTGCTATTTAAAACCATCAGCAAACCAAAATATATATAATATAGACAAAGGTATTGAAAAACGTCATCTTTTTTTTAGATAATGCGCATAATAATAATAGTAATAATAATAATGCACGACAAAAATTGAGTGCAAGTTATGACAGACATAAGACGAACAGTCGAATAAATAGATGCCGCAACAAGGTAACATCAAAATAATATAACAGTGTAGTGTGAATGGGACGACACTGATGTGCAGCGTTAGTGTGAATGAGATGTAAATCTGATACAGTGCAGTAAGTAGAAAAGACAGTAGTGTAACAGTAAAGTGAATGAAAAATACTGCACCGTTCGTATAATATTACACAGAAGAGGGTCAGCAGCACAGAACCACACTGAGTGAGTGTAAATTTTAGCTTATCAAATCAAGTAACAGGACACAATCTAACTCATCAGCAGTGTTGGGTGTAACGCGTTACTGTAATAATATTACTTTTTTCAGTAACTAGTAGTGTAAGGCATTACTCGTCT
>JBBPDH010000104.1:38145663-38158313 GCA_037974565.1 Clupeocharax schoutedeni
TCCTGACTTTTCCGTATTTAAACCTCTGGTTTATATTTACATGTTCTTTAAGGGTAATGTATTAAACTGAGTTCAGAGTGAAATTAAAGGGAGAACATTTGGAGGCATATTTAAAGTTTACACTAAAAACAGGCTTTTTTGGGGGGGGGGGCAGAATTCAAATGAGCCTTTTTAAACTAAATTAATTCCAAGATTACAATGAGATTAATGTAAATTTTAAAAAATTATCTATGCCCACCTCTAGTGTTTACACACACACACGTAATGAACTTATTAGTTGGATCTGGTGTTTTAGGAGCATGCTGTGTAACACAGCAGCGGCTCTGGTTGGACAATCACTGGTGTAAGGTACACAAAACTGACAAAGTATAATGTTTTCAGCTTTGTCAGCCACGCCAATTGCACAAATTAACTTTGCAATAAATCAGGTTTTTGTTTCTGACCTGGTTGAACGGCTCTAGTCAACTGGATCTGCTATTACTGTGAACTTCGAGTATGTAAGAAGCAGTGGGTCTTACAAAGTGTCTGTCCTCAGTTGCAGCACTCAATACTAAGATTTAAATTTCCTCTGGAAGCAACATCATGGCTATGCAGCACAAGCTTAAGCTCTCCATATGTAAGGCCTATTGCGGTTGGAGCAGTAGAGACACATACAGACTCCACCTTAATGATATAAATCTGGGTTTGCTGGATACCAGGAGCAGTCTACTTGTCCAAATGCTTTGTGTCAGCCTTAAAAGTTGCAATATGAGGAATAATGGGGTCTGTGGCTGTTTTTTAGTGGTTTGGGCTTGACCCCTGGTGTTAAATCCTCAGAAATGGGCATTCATTCACATTCTAGAGAATATTGTCTTCCTGTTTTCAACCTCATAGCAGTGGTTTGGTGAAAACCCTTTTCTGATCAATAACTGAAACTTCCCGCATCGCCAAGTTGTGGAATTAATTTGAACTGGCCATAGCAGAATTGGGCACATTACATAGTGTACCCATTAATTTAGAATGAAATCAGCAGGACTGTTATGTCCTGGTGATCTTTCTGTGTGCGTGTAGAAGTTTGATTCTGCTTAGACGCTGATTGTTTACTCTTTTTAAGAATGTTTTCTGTAGTGGAGTGTAATCTGTTGTTGCAGGAGCTGTCTGTGTTTCTGCCGGTGGGCAGCCCCCTCAGCCTCTCGTCCAGTGTGCCCTCCAGCTTAGCCGCCACACCTCCCAGTCCTGCACCTCCAGGACCCTCCACGGGCATGAATGCAAATGCACTGCCTTTCTACCCCACCAGTGATACTGTGGAGTCTGTAGTGGGTGAGTGGACTTCATTAATGTTTAAAACATGATAAAAACAATACTGTATTTGCCTTGTGTTTAATTTGCATTCATTTGCAGTGTTTGTTTACTACATGTGTTCTGTGTTTTCCATTAATGCATGCACCAGTGGCACCAACAAATCCCTAGTACTTGTCCAGTAAAGTGCTTCTAATTTTAATTTAAGGTGTCATTTGCTCAGATTAAGGTGAATAAATATAGGTTTGGATGATGCTGTGTTAGTTTGGAGTGTCTCAATTCTGAATTTTATAAAATTATTTATCATCTGTCATTCAGAGTCTGCGCTGGATGATCTGGACCTGAATGCTTTTGGAGTATCAGCGCTGGAGAAGAGCCTGGAGAGCAGCTCCATGCCCAGCATGGGGCTTATGTTAGGTTACCATCAACTATCTCACTCTGCTTTTTAAAAATATTAATATTGATATTAAGTCTGGTCAGTTTGGTGATATTTCTTGTGTGTTTCTGACCGTAATTTAATCTTGTTAGTATTTATTACACTCATCTGGTGGCCTAGTGGTTAGGGCATTCACCCTGTGATCAGAAAGGCTAGGTTCGATTCCCAAGACCGCTTGGCACCACTGAGGTACCCTGAGCATGGTACACACACTGCTCCCCGGCGCTGTGTTCCTGCTGCCCCCTGCTTCACTTGGTGAATGCAGAGGTTGAATTTCGTGCTGTTCACACTGTGTGCTGTGGTGTGTTCACGTATGACCAATGGTCACTTTCACTTATCTAGTTCATCTTTCATTACAAAGAGAGTATAATTAGACCTGTATAACTGATTAAATGTAGAGTAGTGTTTAAAATAAAGAATAGAATTCATTGTATTGATTGTTTTGACAGTATTTAACACATGACCGGTTTCATGTTTTTGCTAAATTGCCCACCCCTACTATAACGACTGACTGAAACCATATGGTTACCATGACCTAATTGGTGTAGCAATATTTAGGTTCTGCCTTCATTTTTAGATGCATTTGTTGCTTTGGGTAAAATATTTGTTGTTTTTGTGGCTAAGAAATATCTTGTCGATTGCTAAGCATAAATGGATCGCATATCCGTGATTGAGTGGAAAAAGAAAAAAAGAACCGGTGCCTCTCACTGATTTTCTATTGAACCACCAAAGGGGGCGCTAACTCGCTGTCTCTTACCAAGCCATTTAGAGTTAAGGCTGGCTGAAAATGTGTGGAGTGAACGACGCTCGCCCGAAAATGGGTGGAAGTAGCGCACATATCCACATTCACAGACTGATTATATTTATTTAAACCTCAACAAACCGTGATACCAGAGCTTTGGTGTCTTAAAATCTGTTTGAGTTTGCTGTGTTCTGCGTTTTGTCGCTTTCCAGCCTCCTTAGGCGTGATGTCACCATCCTGTCTCTCTCCCCAGACATTACAGAGGCGACTCAACCACAGAAATACATTTTTAAACGATCAGTACTTGGCCTCCAGTACTTAATGAACATTGGGACCATTTAAAGAATAATAATTATAATAAAACTAACTGCTGTCATTTTTACCAGTTTCAGAGCATAGTATAATATTTTTTGCTATAATATATTAATTATTCTAAACTCTTGTTGATTTTTGTGTCTCTAAACAGGAGGGAATCAACTTCAGAGTTCAGCTCCTGTTAATATTCCTGGATCTCTCAGCAGCTCCTCCCCTTTTAGGTCACCCTCACCCTCTCCTCCAATCAGAGCGCACGCATCTCCGTTTTTGTCCACCCAGTTGTCACACACCAGCCAATCAGAGAGCAGCTTTTTGGGAGCATCTCACAGTTCATTAGGTGTGTTTACTGTACCTGTGTTTGCACTGCTGTGTTTATTTGTTAGGTTGTGAGCCTTGTTTATGTAAGTTAGTGTGCTAATAGCCCTGTGTTTGTGCTGTGCAGGTTTGAATGGAATGAGCAGTAGTATTTGGGAGCATTTTCCCCCGGGGCAGAGCTCTCCGGGGACCCCTCCCGCCTTGCTGTCCACGGGGGCCATGTTCGCCGAGGCCTCTCGACTCAAACAGGAAGTGGAAGAGGCTCACAGGGTGCTAAAGCAATGGGACCACAGCTGGAGGCAAATGTCCCAGGTGTGTGTTGCAAAGGTGCCATTTGCTCAAAGCCACTGTATTTATTCAGAACTGGGATGGGGAGATGAGTAGAAATGGTCAGAAGTGATGTTCAGTTTTGATTTCTTTGCTGTCACTTGTCAATGACAAGTACTTGTTAAGTGAGAACATGACTTTAAAGATAGTCTACATAAAAGCCCTGGGTTTAATGTTATACAGGGGTAAAGGAGTCAAAAGCATTACATTTACGTCAAATGTATGGCATGTAGCACATTCTGTAGCACATTCTAGTAACATGTTAATGCAGAATCTAAAGATGCACCCGAGCTTTCGCTGCAAGAAATAAGTGTCTTTTTCTTTACACAGTAAACATTTTACTATAAAACAGTTACTCTTTTATACAAGCCCTTCAAGAATGTTTGCAAGTAACAGTAAAACATGATTTTAATTCATCGTTGGAGATGCTGTGTTGCAAAGTCAAAGTGAACTTTGTCCTCAGCTATTTGTATGAAACAGTGAAAGATCTCTTGGTAGAATGACTCCAGATTTTACCATACAAAATCATACATAGAATACATATAATAATCTATAAATAATCATATGAATAAACTATAAATATAAACTAGTGAAGTATAAACTAGTGAAAATGTACAATTTGGTAAATAATAGTATTGTTTGTGTTGGCTTGTGTGCTGAAATAAATGACCGTATGCTCTGGTGTTTTCTGTAGTCCTGGGCAGTCATGAAGGCTGATGCTGAAGAGTCTCGTCTGCTGGCGGGGCGGTTGGGAATTGAGGCAGAGCGAGCGCGGCAAGCTGAAGAGGAGGCGCAGCAGCAGGCCACTCTCCTAGGGGAGGCGCTAGAGAGCTTACGCACTGCAGAGAACCCCCGCATGCAGCTTCACCAGCTCCAGTTACTGCACAGACTACCACTCGGCTCCATCTGCAGCCTACAGTCTCAACTCTGCACCTGCCTGCGCACAGTGGAGCAGGTATAGCACACACACACACACACACACAAAAATATACACTGGGACAAAAGTTTGGGGACAGTTTGGCTTTTCAGTTCAATAAGTTAACATTTCATGACACTGTTTGCATGAGTTTTCTATAAAATATCATTTGCTTTCTGTTTATGAAGGGCAAAAGCCATATGTGTGTACATATGTGAAGACATACGCAGTGGAAGTGTGTAAAATAACAAAATTGTTAGAATTTCATTTTTATGATCCTTACAGTCAGTTACAGTCAGGGTCTCACTCTTGTTCATACAGCTCCTGGATTCTTGTTACTGTAGAAGTTCTTGAGTGTAAATGTAAATTATCGGTGGATGTCCCACACACACTGCCACCCATTTTATTGATATTGCGTAGTGGCATTTTGCTTGTAAAGGATACTCCAGACACTCTGTGGTATATAATTTCGCCGTGGTAGAGGCTACCTTTTAACCAGAGATTTTTCATACCTGCCTCTGTAAAATCTGTATTTGTTGGACAAAGCTGCATAACAGCAGTGCCAGCGCAGCAGAGCTTCAGCCTAGCAATATGCAAAGTGACAAGCATAAATGGCATTAAGATAACACCCTAATCATTCCATTCAATGGTTAAATTCCTATTCGGTGACCACCACTTTTATTCACCGCCCCTCTCTTGTCTTGTCTCTTTTTTTCTTTCATAGGCTGTATACAGAAAGCAGCGGTTATACTGTGTGTTGTGTGAGGAGTTGGGCTCGGTGGCGTTGCCATGCCAGCACGGTGTATGCTGTGAACGGTGTGCCCCCTCTGCAGAATGCCCAGTGTGCTCTGAGCACCAGCAGAGCCTAAATCTGCCACAGTCCTAAAGAAACAACCCAACAGCTCCGATCAATTCCACAAGCTTAGCCCTAACTACTGTTCTGAGCTTCAGCTAAATGCCAGCATCCCTCCTGCTGGAGATTTATCCTCTGTGTTCCAATCCAGTCCAAATGGTGGACACCTGCTCCAGCTCTTTACAATCTTCTGAGGATGTGGTGGATTGGAACTGAAGCGTAACTTTTTCAGAAGCTGGATCTCCATGGTGAGGCTTGGAATATGGTATCATTTTACAATAAGACCACCCTTATAAAGGGTTTGCAAGTGTTTTATATTCTGATAGTTTATGAATCAGTTTATATCAGTTTTAAAAAATAAGCAGTTATAAACAAGTTGTAACAGTTACCATACATGTAGCTGATGCAGGCTCACTATTTGGCAGGATCTCAGATTTTGATAGTTGCTGACCTTATCTGGTCCTGAATGGTGCAGGCTCATTTTTTCACAAGATCTGGTGTTTTAATGTTAGTAGTATGTTAACAAAGACCTGGTGACAGTTTAAAGAAACTAGATAAGAACAGCTACTAGCAAGATCTGAGATCCTGCCAAATAGTGTGCCTGCATTAATATATGACAACTGTTATAACTAATCATTATTGACTGTCTATAACCTAATGAACAACTTGGTTATATATCATTTATTAATCATTTATAAGGGCAGTCTTATCGTAAAGTCATACCCCTAAACTTTTATTTCAGTTCTCATCCACAAGCCAGATCTCCTCTTAATCGAATTCTCCAGTGTTTTATTAACCTAATCTCTAAATGCAACATTTGTAACATATGGTCTGTTACCAAATTTCTCTTTACTTTGAACCAAAAATCTGTGGCCTCAGATCACACCGATAGTGGAAGCCATCGGACAGATGCTGAATTCCATTTGTGATGCTTTATACAAAACATAGTTTTGTTGGCCAGTTTCATAAAATTTGTCAAATATTTATAAATACAGCTTGAAAATAAGATGAACTTGTATAATTAGATCGTTAGATCTTTCAGAGATGGGACTATTTTTCCAAAAGGATGAAATCGTTTATATGTTACCAGCATATTATTATGGGTGGGGCTTTCAAATGAATCAATTTGATCAGCTGTCCAGTGGCTTCTATTATGTTTCTTTAATGTGTTATAGGCCTGTTATTCATGTTATTATCTGTTCTTTGGTCTAAGTATAGGGAAGTGGTTCTTTTTCACTGTAACTGACGGTATAGTACAAATGCAGCATATAGAAATTACGAGGAAAAAGTGCTGGAGTATTCGGATGGACCAATTTTTGAGCTTCAAGAACAATATTCTTACAAACATTATGAATTCTGAATGTATTGTTAGATTTAGTCCCAAGACGGCAGTGGAACTTCCTGATTGGGCCTTTGCCCAACACCTATCTAACCTATTTAATCCCTCAGTACTGAACTTTAACCATTTTTGATTATAACCACAATCATTGTCACTTATTCTAACCATAAATATATTAGACCCACTGATGTAAACCGTTCTTTTTGAAATACGAGTATTTCACAAAGTATTTCACAAAGAACACAAAGGTCCTTACTCTCAACTTGCCATGTGCATTAACCACAATCACGTCTAATATTAACCCCACTCTGAGACCTCACACACACACACACACACCCTCATATAGGGCTATTATCTGGTCCCATTTTGTATATCGAGGGGCCCTGAAGCAAATAAGTAGTGGTGAAATTTTTTGACTGTCAGATATCCGATTATTGTCCGAAAATGAATTGTAGGAACAAAAAAATGTTGAGTATAAACATTATGTACACTTTTTGTTTACATAATTCGAGTATATGAACATGCATTTTGATTACAGACAGGGCAGAAGCACTTGAGATGTCTGTCTGATGCACACATTTTTGTGATAGCAGCACATTTTTGGAAAAACGAAGCTTCGGAGCAAACGATGTGATTATTCCGTAAATTTGTTAGATAACTGCGGATGGAGGCCCAGCAACACTTGAGGTTTCTGTCTGATGCACACGCGGTTGTGACGGCAGCACGTTTTTGAGAAAAAGCTTCAGAGCAAGCGACGTGATCATTCCATAGATTTGTTCGATAGCATCACATGACGGGCCGACGAATAGTGGTTGAGTTTGACAATCACCGCTTATTGCCTCAAGTGTTCACTAAACCGGGTGCCAGCTTGTGTTCGGAACCTTGCAGAATGGACCTTCATGGCATTTCAGGTTGTATGTTGTTTTTATTTCTCCAAATTTACAAAGGAAGCCGTGTACATTAACCGAAGACTTGCTTTTGCAAGGTTTTTAAGCAAATTCCAGGGTTTTCTACAGAAGAACATGACGGAAAAAACACGCTTACTCTCACAACTCAGTATACACTCAGGTTTTTCTCCTCGCATCACAACCAGGAATCTGCAAAAGGGGATCAAGGAGGCTGTTAAATAGCATTTATAGTCCTTTACAAAGATCCCTGTTTGGGACATTGATTCTGTATTAAGAAACAAGTCTGTTTGAAACTTTCTGCTTTTTTTCATGCAAACTTTTGACTGGTTTTTGATATTCGTGTGTGAACATGTCAGACAGTGAGGTTGGACTCATCATGGACTTCAGACACCCATATATAAGGGCAGCATATTAATGTTCTAGCAGTAGCGGGTGAGCCTATACAGACGTTTGGACGCATTACTGTACAGTTTTGGTATCACGCCGTAGGGTTATGTAGTTTTTCTAAGGCCGGGTTTGAGTTAAGTCTGAATAGACTCACCCCGCAAGTCACCAATGAAGTGTTTCTGAAGTTCAGCCATTCATCTTTTCCCTCTAAATAAATATGATTCACCTCCTCGGGAGACTCATTATGAGCTGGTGAGATGAATCATGTTTAGAAAATGCTCTGTCTGGGAGAAACGCTGCCCCAGTGGGAGCAGACATGCGAGAAGGATTTCGATTCAGTTGAGTTTTGAAAGTGGGGGAAATTTGACCTCTTCGCTATTAGAGCTTCACTGTGAGTTCTGTAGGCGTCTGCTCCAAAATGATCAGTGTTTCAATCCGATTTTGTACGAGACAATAAACAAATGTATATTTTTGGATAAAAACGGCTCAGTCGCTTCTGTTCTTGCAAGAGATTTTAATAAGAAAATGGAAAAACTATACAATTTAATGGTCATACCTGAGATTCTGAACTCTTGTAGAAATATCTATTACAATTATTACAACTTCTAAAGTAGATTCTAACTTCTAGAATACTTACAACTTGGTAACTGAATAAAATTAACCTCAGAAACAATATATTATTATATGCAAATAAAGAGAAACGATGGTGCAAGAGTGTTTGGGAACCCGTTAGCATTCTGTGAAGTTTTGAAGTTTGACCTAAAGTGTCAGATATTCAGGTTGCAATAACAGAAAGTGATCCCCAAAGAAAAACTAAGTTTTATAGTTTTTCATTAATTTACTTAAATAAAACATTAAAATGTCTTTGACGACATCTAGAACTGTCTGTAAGGGTCAACAGACTGATAGTAAATTAGAGGTGGGGGTGACTGTGCCCTATTTAAAATACACCAGTCTGGTCTACATTTACGAAAGGATAGCACATCTCAAAATAGGGTTCTGAGGATGCTGGAAAATTTGACAGAAGAAATTATGAAGTGGTTGGATTGTACAGAAAAAAGGTAACGCTATGGTTACAGATGCCGGAAGTATTTGCCCCACAAAAAATACTTGTGTTATATTCTAAGACATCACATTGCTGTCTTTTTAAGGTTTCTCAAAGACCACTTGGATGAAGTAACAACTGTTAAGTTGTGAAACATGGTGGTGGCAGAGTCTTGGGTCATGGCTCTTTGACATAGCTATGAATCTATTATTCAACTGGGCATGGTGTGGAAGCAGAATTTGCCTTGTGTTTGTGGAATGGCTGAAATAAAGTCCAGACAGTAATTGAATAGAAATGAAGGGGTGAGACCTGGGGTAGTTCATGCTTTTGCTCGTTTCCTCAAATTGTAAGCTGCTTTCACTAAAAGTATCTGCCAAGTGATTCCAATGTATTCAAAATGCAGATAGGAGGAGGAGGTGGTCAGAATTCTTCTAATTTAAAGTTTAAGTGTGATGAAAAGCTACAGGGTGCATTTACTAATAACGAATCACTTTGCTCGGGTAAAATTTGGAAAACATGGTTTGTATTAGGGGTGTAACGGTACACAGATGTCACAGATTGGTTTGTAACTCGGTTTTGGGGTCATGGTTCGGTACGGTTCACAATACAGCAAAGTTAAGCAACAAAAAGTTCTAAAGAATGAGCAGTGTATTAACCAGTAAACACACACTCGCTTATATTTTCATGTATGTGTAAGGCAGCAGAAGTGTTACACCAGTAGGTGGCACTATTGCATCACACTACGACTCAGGCTTATGATTTACTTGCGCTTTTCTGTCGTACCGTGTATTCTTCGAAAGACATGTACCGAACCGTGACCCGTGTACCGTGACGGTTCGGTACCAATACATGTACCGTTACAGCCCTAGTTTGTGTTGTTTCATCAGTTCAATTTATCTATTGTTATAGCAAACGAGATGATCTGATCAAATTAGGTCAGATTTATGTAGGAATTAATAACATTCTTAAAGGGTTCACAACTCCTCTAGCACCACTTTACATACAGCCTTAGATTTTAAAAGAGGTTTTCACATTCCCAGCTTTGTTCCCTGGTCATCCTTTCATTGGGCTTCCTGAGACTTTTTTTCTCTTTGCCTGCGCAATTTGACGAAGGCTTGAGCCTCACGTTCGCCCTTTCTGGCCTCAAGCAGCTTCAGGGTGGTTTCACCTGTCAACACAGGAAACAAATGTTCCAAATAAGGCAATATTTCAGTTTAAACTCCAAGGGCTATAGAACTGCAGAGAACTGCGGGTTTTAGGTGGTTGCTGCTGCTACTTGTATGTATATGATCTAAAAGTAGTGCATGCACCACATTAATGAGCATATTTAAAATTACTTTAAGCTGCACTCCAGCCTTAAACCAGCATTTAATGTGTTTTCTGTTACTAATTTTTTAATGTATATGATCTACAAGAATTACATTTAGTTATTCATTCATTCGTTTTCCTTACTAGGGTTGTGGGTACCCGCAGCCTATCCCGGGGTCTACAGACACGAGGCAGGGATTTACTTTGTGTGGGGTGCCACAAAAGGACACACACACACACCATTCGTTCACACACTTAGAATCCCCAGTTCACCTGACGCTCATGTCTTTGAACTGTGGGAGAAACCCAGAGACCCTGGAGGAAACCCACACCACCACGAGGAGAACATGTCAATTCCACGCCATACATTCATTCAGAAACCACCTTAATAAGTAGATTTAAGCTTACGTTGGATTCCAGCCTTAAGCTAGCATTTAATGTTATTTACTATGGCGAGCAACAGTATCTGTAGTGCAGCACTATATCCTGCAACCTCACACCAAAATCGATTCAGTATTTCGATTCATACAGTACTCAGTATGCAGGACACTAATTCTGTTAATCCGTCATCCAATAATACAGTTCACTGATGTAGACACTCGGGAATACAGTTGATACTTTATATCAAACAATTTGCCTTCAAGTATCCACCTAATTTACCGAAGGAAACTTTAGAAGAGTTTTTAATCTTTAAACTCTCAAGACTATTGTAGCGTTACTAAAGGAGGAGGGTAAGCATTTCCAGCAATGTTCTCATTTTAGCTAAAGTGCCTTTTGAAGTTAATTTTGACGTGACATTATGTTGATTTGTCTGCACAATGCTGATCCGTGCCATTACTTGGGGCAAAACTACAGGAACAAAGGTGTTTTGGCTAATTGGCTACTACTGGGCTGAGAGAAAATGTGTAAATTTAATTTTATGCATGTGTTCCTTTATAGCTGCTGCTGTGGCTGCAGGTTTTCATTCCAACCAATCAGAAGCCAATCTTTCAACAGGAGATCAGGTGAGCTAGAATGAAACCCTGCAGCCGCACCGGCCCACTGCTTTAGGAGAAGAAGGTCATACTGTTAGGTTTGGGGTGCAACAGAGGAAGGCGGATCTGAGCGGGGGTCGGGTCTGGGGCTCCTCCTCCTGCTACTCCTGGAACACCTTTTAGGGACTGGAACGCTTCTCCTTCAAAATCGTCGCTCCTCAGGGTGTCGTGATCCAGCACGGTCACCATCAGACACGCTCCCGCGGACTGGCACTGCTCCAATGTCACGGAACTGCTCCACACAGGACGGGATAAATCACAAACCAGCCGACAGGAGAACAAATGTAGAAGAATTTATGTAGTAAAGGCAATATTGTGGTTGAAATTTTGCCCTCAGATTTCTCTATTTACGAACTAAATGATAATATTTGACCAGGAAACTGGCCCAGAATGTAAGTCTAGTCTAGAGATAAACTGTGGCGGTTTACCATTGAAATGTGTGAATACACCACACAGTGTGAAATTTAACCCATTCACACACAACAGGCACTTTGAACTAATTTGGCTTATTTTGGGATTAAAGGAAAATGTGCACATGTGTAGGTAAATAATAGGCAAATTTGATGTTACACCTAAAAAATTCCTAAATATTAAGGCCTCAGGCCCAGATTACTCTTAATCCTTACAGGGAAGGCTAATTTTGGGGGCTGCCACCAACAGGGTGGGGCTCAGGAAGAAGTGTGTGGGGACGGTTCCTTGCTCAAGGGTACCTGATGGCACTAACAGTGTTGGGATTCAAACGCACAACCATCTGATTGTGGGGGAATGCGCAAATAACGACCACAAGAGTCATTGGGTCTAAAGCTTTAATATTTAGGATTTGTTTAGGAGTAACATCAAATTTGCTGATTATTTTCCTACACATGTGCCTGTTTTTCCATACCTTCCATTAAACCCAAAATAAGTCAAATTAGTTCAAAGTGCCTGTTCTAATCGTTTTACTCACAACTCAAAGGATTCCTCAAACAGCGGGTTGAGTTCACAGTTTATGATTCTGGTGAAGCGTGGATCCACCTGCGGGAACACGTGCTTTGGCTCCAGGGACAGCTGGACAAAAGGGTCACTGGATCCTGCAGAGTAACAAACACACCTGTTTATAAAGAACCATCACATCCATTTTAGCTGTGTGTTACTAAACTGATATCAGCTGCAACGTCATTAAAGCCCCTGTTGGTGTAATGGCCGTCCCAATACTTTTGTCTATGTGGTGTAACAGATAGGGATTTCTCTTTTGTGTGTACCTGAGAGCTTTAAGCTGTTTCAGAATTGTCAGACTGTGGTGGGACATGGCAATCTGTCTCTGAATCACACCCTGAAGTCCTTTAAGGACCCCCCCCCGAAATGATCCCAAGTATTTAGTCATTATTCTACTATTTTTAAATTATATATCCAAACATTTCATAAAGATATCACTGAGCGCAGATACACACTTTACAGACAGAAACAA
>JBBPDH010000104.1:38280837-38291850 GCA_037974565.1 Clupeocharax schoutedeni
TACGTAGGTCACTGTGTGTCTTAACCAACAGAGACATTCCTCTGAAACTGCTCAGGTTCAGGGACTGGACTGGAAATCTTTGAAAGTCCTTCAGGAAGCCTGGAGAACTGTACCTCAAGACCACATTAAAATACAAAGAGGATTTTTGGAAGCAAAATGTAAACAAGCGAGGGCTGTCACAAGACTTTTGCATAGTAGTGTGTTGTTGATTTAACTACAGTTTTATCCTCAACAAATAGTTCGTGCCTAAATGACACTTCATCAGGTATGCGTTCCAAACACAGCAGTGTTGGTTTAGTATTCGGCTATCATTTAGTCTTGTCTGAATCATTTTTCAATGCTGTGTTTTTTTAACCTTGTGCAAACATATGCTCATATCTGCATTAATCATTTCATTAATCGTGTTTATAGGAACATTCATGCTTTAAATTGGAGCCTCTCCAACTGAAATGCGAGTTAAACGATTCTGGAAATTCCCTACTGGGATAAGACGTCTTAACCACCCCCCCACCCCCCACCCCCAAACAAGAAACCCCACCTTCTTCGTGTATTACTGAACAAGCTCTCGAGAGCCATTTTAATGCAAATGTGAAAGCGTGTCACGGAGAAGCAGCGTATCAAATCGCCCTTTGATGTAATTTATGGTGCAATAAAACAGAATTCCAGGTTTGTTCCTGGTTTAGCAGGAGTTACAGAGATGCTCCACATCCTGTGCTTGCCTCGGTGGTCTTGACGTTAATTGAATGATCGTTATCGTTTGAAAGTAACACGCATCAATGTTATAATGTTTCGTCTCCTTGTCATTGCGACTTGCATTTATGATGGTCTTAAGTTCCCGTAATGATGTCACCTATGAAATTTTTATGTCCGTCTTTTGAAGAGAAAGCCCATTAAAGGAAGTGCTGTAGATTGACAAGGACTGCAATGATGAGCCCCAGGATCACAGGGCAGGATCTGGCGGTATCCACTCATTTGCTTTATACAGAGCTTTTGTCTTGTTGGGTTCCGTGCAGCCTGAGGAAGTTCTCCACCGTCCCGTGACTCTCCCGTCTCTGACGTCACGCCTCCCTCGCCCTTAATCTTGCCTGTCGTAGACCAGCAGACTGATGGTCGCCTCCGTGACGCTCCCATGCATTTTTAAAATCCATATTTGCATGCATAAGACGGCCGCATCAGCAGCAAAGCGCAGAAAAGAGAGTGTAAGGGCGATGCTGGAACATCAATGCAAATCGTGTTCCTCTAAAGCGCTTTTATGTTTTCATGACTGTCATTAAAACCAGAAATGACTTTCTTCTCAACACCCTGTAAACTCCGTTAACCGCGTTCTAACATCTCCCGTTCTAAAAGGAGGATTTATTCACAGCAGTGAACGAAGACCTCACTAAATCAGGTGCAGTCAGAAACTGCTGAGACAGCGTTAGCACCAGGCCACTGCACGATCCCAAGTTTACAAACAGTGTCATAAATGTACAGCGTCTGAATCTGTAATGCTGATGTTCCTCTCCAATAACTGGCCAACCAGCTGCAGAGCATTCCTGACAAGCGTATTAAAGCCATTCTGCAGATTGATGGTTAGCCTGCTGTAATCTTTCCATCTGTTGATATTTAGCCCGATCTCTCTCTCTCTCTCTCTCTCTCGCTCCCTCTCGCCTTTTTTAATACTCTTCTTGCATGTCAGTTCATTATGGGCTTCATGGTTTAAGTTCATTTCTTTAACGTACTATTGGTCTCTCCAGCTTGGACCCGTATGTTAAAATGTGCCTCAGTTATCAGCTCTGTTTTCTCTCTGGGGCGTTGGGGGGTCACACCAGTGGTCCCTCCCTGCCGACCACTGGTTGTAACTAGATGCCCCGTCTTCTCAAAAACATCAAGCAGTCTTCTTTCGAAGCACCCTGTCTTGCAGCTTTGTCTGTTCCCCAGTGCGACGCAGCGGCCGGGGATTCGCTTTCAAATGGTATGAACATTCCACTGGAATGACGGCATGGCCCTTCTATTTTACTGGTGCTTCCAGCTTCAAAGCCAGGCCGCCTGGTGCAGCTTCTCTGAAGAAGTTGTCAGCAACTGCGTTCTACAGCGGGTTGTAGTTGTCAGACTTATTATGATCAGCTTTCCTGCCAATTTGATGTTCTTCAGCACAACGAAGAGATTAGAGATTAGATTAAATGCTACATTAATTTTTTTTTTCTTCAAAACAACCCCCCCAGAAATTGCTGGCGGGATCTGCTGTGGGCCAGTCAATCATTTATGAAGCCTTTATCTCTGTCAGTAATCACGTTAGTTCCACTTTTGACTGCGTAATTGACTTGGAAAGTGTGTTGTGTTGTATTGGAGCAAACATGTACTCCCAAAACGAGGGCGTCATCCTCCTCTTTCCAGACAGACGGGGGCGCCTGAGGAGGGGCTTAAAGCAGGGGTGATGTCTTACCTCCACGGTCGTTCATGCCAGGGGTGCCTTTCTTCCACTTGCTTCCATAAACAATATGGAGAGCTGACCTTTGGCAGGACTGCTTTCAGACGGCTGGTTTTCCCCCGATTCTGCTCAAGGCATCCGAAGCAATTGTGGATGGCGTGAAAAGACAGCTTTTTAAACAGCGGGTTTCCTCTAATCGCCTGGCAGGGAGGCGCAGAGTCCCGCTCGATGGGAGTCTTTCATGGTGTTCGAGGAAATTAACTATTAAACAAGCCCTTCTGGGGAAAATTTAATTCTGATCCCGAAGACTTTGTCTGTGCCATCCTCAGGGTACCAGTCTATGTCAAACCATACATGATGGCAGGTTATGCTGGCAGCTCCATATGGACCCGCCTGCTTTCTTTGTGAAACCGTACAGATATGAATGTCATGCTGCAAGAAAGACATCAAAAAGACAAAGGTAGAATATTCAGCTGTTGGGCGATTGGGCTGCTTGGGTTTTTGTGCCATCAATACAAGAAATGCATGTTTGGGCTCCCTGAGACTGGTTTATTGATGGTCATTGGTTTATTCACTGTAAAACCTCTCCTTTTGCATAAAGTCTGTGACACGGGCCTGGGCCCTGACCTTTTCCACCTTACCACATCTCGAAAAGAAACACGCACCGCTGTCAGTGAGAGAGCAGCTACAATAAGTCTGTGGCCATAACACGCTCCAGGAATAACATTTCTCTTCCCCGGTGCGCGTGCATGAATAAAATATCACGGATATCCCTAATGTGTACAAAAATGTAGATTTGCTTGCGGCGGCATTGCCGCTGTCTCAGCACGGGCGAATCAGAGAAGGCGTAATTATAACATGGATCACGTCTGGGCAATATCAAGGCCGTACGTCATGTATATTGCAGCCGGAGAATGTTTCCCTGATTAAAATCGTTACACTGTGCTTTGCGTGCCAGGGGTTGGGAAAAGGTCATCAGCTGATGGATGAGTGCCGTGTCGCGCCGATACACAACTTGTTTTTTGTCAAGCGGCTTCACCCACATTCACTTTTTTGGAGGTTCCCCAAGAGGGCACCTCCCTCATGACGTCCTCTTAGATTTGTTGTGACCAGGCGATCCCGGCAACGGTCCTCTGTAGAGACGACGTTAATGACGAATTAGGTTCTTTTTCGTCTCGAGACGTTTAGCGTTTTCGTGCAGGGATCTCTGGACTCGGATGAAGTGGCAGTCATGCCAGGTTTTCTTTCTTTGAGTGATGGACGATTTGTGGTCCTTAAGATCTTAAAGCCATTTTGGTCAGCCTTGGGCTACCTCATATTTTTACAGGGATTTCCAGAGGCTGTGGTTTCTCTCCCAGCCTTTTCATGCGCCGGGCTGGATTCGTTCAGAAGGCCTCGCTTCGCCGTGTGAGTCCGCGGTTTAGGAAGTCGCCCGTAACCTTCCTCGTTTGCATGTCTCTGAAGCTGTTCTGCGGTCGCGTCACCTGCACACAGGTAGGTTACAGAGCAGACGTAGACAAGACATGCAACTCAGACACCCTTCTGTTTCTCTTGGGTTTTCTCTTGAAGGTGAAGGCGTGCTGCATTCATGATCAAAGGGGCTTTCTTGCGGTGATGGTGCTCTGGCACGTGAGGTGTCTCTTGCCTCTCATCACTGTGCATTGTTTATGCTAAGCCCCTCTAAAGAGCAGTTGTCAACAAGGTGGGGTGGATCCTAACTGACTAATGGTGGCAGGCGATGAGGCAGGTAGACAAGCTGGATGTCCAAGGTGCAGTACGGGACAGTCCTTCGTAAATAACACAATAATAAATGTGTATCATTCGGATTTTATAAAAAATATATATTTAATTTTTTTATTTAAAAAATTATTTTCTTTAAAGAATGGAATTACTGATATCAATACTAGTACTATGAAATATGAAGCTAATTTTAAGTTTAATGCGAATATAACGAGGGAGGAGCAATCGCTACAGATATATGATGTGCAGGCGCTTCTACAACCCCCCCCCCCCCCCGACCCCCCAAAGGATCACTGTTCTCCTTGATCATCTGAATGTCAGTAGTTTTCTCTCTATTAATACTTGCCAGGTGAATTTACTCTGCGGCTCTGAGTGCGAGGCTTTCGAATGGACAGGTTTTAGAGCGCCTCTGCATGGAAACTCGGGTCTTTTTTGTTTTCTGTTCATGATCTTCCATCTTTCCTCCGTTATGTGCTGAATGCTTGGCGTTCTTTAAGTCAGGATGTCCCAGTCGAACACAGATAAACTGTGCGGTGGCACTTTTTCAGTTTTTGTTTGCTTCCCTATTGTTCCCCTGATCAAACATACCTCCCGCTCGCGTTCTGTCTCTCTGGGCCAGGTAGACATGCACCCGGCAACCCCCCGCTGGAACCGTGGCCAAGTTCTTTGTTCTGCTCTTTGGCACATCCTGCAGGGACCTGGCTCTGGCACAAAGAGTCCTATGATATATAAAAGGGGGAAAGTGTTGCTCACTGACGGTTAAGCACAAAACAAGCAGATTTCTGATACAGCACAGTTAGCTATTGCCATCTTTGTGGGTTGTGTCAAGCAACGAAGATGTTCTTCATTAGTGCAATAAAAGGGAATGAAAGAAATGGGGGGGGGGGTTCTGGTTCTGGAACAGGAATTCCTTAAATGATCCATTTCTCTCAAAGGCTTGGATGTACTTTAAAATGATTGTTGCTAAACAACTTGGGTTAGACAGAAAGGAGACAAAATTGCAACATGAATCAAATCAGCAATAGCAGCCGTGTTACTTTTGAGTGATGCATATAGTAAGTTATAGGTCAGCGTTTTAGGGTTGTGAGCAGTTATAGGGCTTTAACTGGCTTAAGGGTTGATCCGGAGACTACGAGTTCAAGTCCTGCAGGTGCTGCTGCCATCCATGAGCAGGTATCTGACATGCTAAGTAGCATGTGTGTTTGTTTTGTAACGTAACAGAATGGGCGGTTAACGTTGTCCAGTCTGTTTGAAAAGAAACAAAGTGTAACAAAGCGGCGAAGCACTTGCTACACTCTTGCAGTGTTTGTGGTATCGTGTTTTTGGGAGACTAAATTGGGAAGAAAGTCTGAGAGAAGGGAAAACGCTTCATCACCAATCCATACAATCCACAAACGCAAAATTCATTGTTTCTGTGATGTCTGAACACACACACATTTACAAACACACCTTTTTCAAACCACAGCAGTTTAGGCTGGCCTATTCATGCTGAACTTATTAGGAGTGTTCCAGCCTGGATTACTTTTGAGCGAGGCACAATACAAGGCAGTCAGAACAGAGCTCATTTACATATATCAGTCCTTTAGATGCAGAAACAGCCTGTTTAATTCAGGGATAAACAGAGGTTGGATAATGTTTAGATAATTAATTAAATAAGGCTGCTTTTTGGTGCATGAAGCCAAAGCTGGGCAGCACAGCTATAGTTGTTAAATGCCATTATTTTATTACTTAGATTAGGGCTGGCCGATTCGGCCTGCAATCAAAATCTCGATTAATTGAACATTTTAACTCGATTACGATTAATGAACGATTATTTTATTTATTTATTTATTTTGCCCTCATAGTTCACTGACAAGTTGCTCAGTTGTCTCAGTGTTTAAGCTCTCCGTGCTCGACATGTCGGTGGAATAACGTAACATAACGGAGCGGGGTCACGTGACTCCACACGCGCTAGTGCTTTTAAAGTAATCGAAATAATCGACCTGGAAACATTTGACCGATTACAGGTTTTGAATGTCGATTTCGATTACTTTTCGATTAATCGCCCAGCCCTAGTTTAGATCCTTTTCTGTGCTGCTAATATTGTTGTCATAACTGGCGTGGATATCGCTCCACTAAATAAATAAATAAATAAATAAATAAATAAGAGGTGCTTAGGAGAGTGTGGCATGTTCTTGGTGCCATTTACTGGAATAGATTGCACAAGCACTAAAAGTCAGTAAGTAAATTCCAAACCTTTTCAGTAGAGTCTTCCATTTGAAGCTTTAAGGTAGATGATTACTGAGGTCCTTTACTGTGTGTGCACCCTCCTCCCATCTCCCTGCGAAGGTAACAGCCAATGGCCATAGGAACGCTCCATTTGCCGCTGAGATGCGTGGCTAATTAACAAAAGCAGCTCTGTTAGAACCATCCCAGCAGACTAGCACTGAATGCTGATTTGAACCCGCTGGGCCCGTCTGTGGTCGGTGCATTCAGGGCTGGACAATAAAATAGAGGTCAGCGGTGAGCAAGGAACGTCCTGGCCTGGAAGCTTAGCGCCACATGGTTTAGACCCAGGCCCTGAGAAGCAATAATGGATGGGCTCTCGTTTGCCCTCACTGGATCGTCCTCCCTCTAAGGCCTTCCCGAAGGAAAGGGGAAGTTGTTTTTGCAGTGGTTTTAAAGCAAATAAGAGATTATGGTTAGTGCTTTTACGGTACAGCAGATGGAGCGAGATATCCATTTGTAGAGCTTGGCACAGATATTTCAGATAGCTTTTTAGGAACCTTTATTAGGATTCTTGAATCCCAATAGGCATGCATCTCGCTGGTGCAGTTGGGATGAAGTGTTCATGGGTAAATCAACGACCAGGTCACTTTATCCTCAACCGTTCATGCTGAAGTGTTGAGGAGGGTTTGAGACCCATGTTGCCTTTGAATGAGCTGCAATGCAGGGCAGCCAATCAAAAAACAGCAGATTGCATATTAACGAGGCTTGTTAATGAGTAGAGTTGAGCTGGATACTCGGCTGAAACGAGTATCCGGTACGGATAAAGCACTTTTGACGAGTACGAGTATCATACGAGTAATACGAGTCAATATCTGTTCTCGCCCCTCCCCCACACACATACAGAGTTATTGTGCTGCTGTGTCCCGCTCTGCTCACTCACACACAGAACACTGAGAAGAGAACAGCACTCTCTCTCTGTCTCTCCCTCAGTCATTAACCAGTAGAGTTATGTAAACGTGGAGTTTGGGTAACGGATACAGATACAGATAATGCTGTACTCGCTCATATTTGTGGATACAGAAGCAACGGTATGTTAAACACTTCGCTTACAGTTTTCTGGTCTTAAAGCGTTTCAGCGTATGTTTATATATTTAACTCTGGGGCATTCTTCTGTAATTTAGCTTGATCACTTTAATTGGCGCCTTGATGCCGTGTTATCCCGCCATTTTCAGTAGATTTCAGTCATTTTGGCTTTCGTAATTACCATCAAACGAAAATGGAACATGGTCATTTCAACACTAAGTGAATTTCAGAGCCTGGAGCCTTTAAAAGCTGTGCTAGTGCAAGCTTTACGTTTATGCTTTCTCCTGTCCCACCTCAGTTGGGTACAAGCCTCTGATAAATCTTTTAAAAGCTCTTATTTTGTTTTTAAGTCTTTTGCATTTGCAGTAGTAGCTCTGGGCCATTGGTTCCCAACCCTGGGGTCCGGGCCCCCATTAGGGGTACGTGAGAGATCGCAGGGGGTGCGCACAATGATAACTGTAGACATTAAATTCATAAAATCCCAAAGTCTGAGAAACGTAAGAGTGTGTGAATGTGTAGAAGAACAAAAACCTGTTTTTGTTGCAAATATAAATTTGTAATGAATCACTTCATTCTTTTTGTGTGTCTATGCGGGTTGGGGTTGTAGGCAAGGGGGGCTTCAGAGGAAAAAGTCCTGTTCAAACGCTCCTGTGCAGTTCTAACACCACTCCAAAGTCCACTCCGGGTGTCTCCTGCTGCGCCCTGAACACCAGAAAGGTGTTTTTGGTGCTCTGCCTTTTTCCACAGAGGGAAAGAAAACAGGGTTGCCCTTTGGATGTGACTTTAATGTAAAAAACGGAAGAACAGCTCTTTTAAATATTGGTCATCGGCTCTGCCTTGTTAATCATATTGTTTGCTTTTTGGCGTTTCCACAGCCGAACGCCTGACGACTTCGGTTTATGAAAATATGAAAAACAGTTTGCGCCGACCGGATCAGTGCTTATCCGGAAAGCATTTGGCCGTTCTGTGTTTTGTGTAACTGTTAAACAGCGAAGAACTGTTTTGCCAAGTGTCAAGTCTATAATTCGTCACGTAATTATGAAGAATGACGAAGGCGAACCCAACCCCCCCCCCCCCCCCTCGTCGTTTGTTTGAGCGAGGTGTCGGCTGTATAGTTAACACCTCGGTCTTATTCCTCACTTTTCTGTCTGAGGATCAGTGGTCTCAGTCCTAATTTTCCTGCCCTGTGTGTTGGTGGTGGAGACGGATGCTCCAGTATGTCCATAGACCTCAGCCTCCTTTAACAGCCTGTCAGCTCCTGCGATGGGTAATTACTGGTTTCTGGCTGGATGAGTCATGACTTCGTGGTGTTGAGCAATTGCTTTGAAGAAAAAAAGCTCTTTCAGCGCATCTTCCTCAGGTGTGACTCACCTGTCTGCCTGTCTGTGTGCTGTGGGACACAGTCACTATTATTAGAGGCATAAACAACACACACTGACAGATGAGGAAGTAACACACTGAGATGCGGCGTCCAGCCTTTTAGCGTCGCTGCTGATCCCTGAACAAAACCGCCTGTAAACATACCGTGAATTCCCACTTGATGTGTCTTATATTACCTGTCAGACGTCGGAGTGTTGACTGTACTGGACTGTTTGTTTCCACTGGTTGTGGAAGACCATTTCATAACATTGTCTATCGAAGGATCTTTATTTATCGTTAACCGCTGCTAGTCTTTTGCACCAATGCAGCACACAATTACATTCCAGCATTGTTGCGTTCCATCTGACTGCAATATTTACTCAATTTTTTTGGATATTAAATAAATGACCTTGTACCAGATTGCACATTTTTACTTCCAGGAGGCTCCCTAAGGGGCCGTTCACATATCGCGGCTTTTGCACGCGCAAGTCCATTATTTCAAATGTAGACGCGCGGCAGCCGCGCTCATAATGGAAGTGACCGTTGTCCAGGCGGAGCTCCTGGATCAGCTGGTGAAATTCCCCGTGTTTTTTATGGTTTTGAAGAATGGGGTGAACCCAAACACTGCAGCATTTTTTTTCCTTTCTGCGTAAATAAATCGTGTAGCAGAGTTACAGCAAGGGTTTTTTCGTTGGAGGAAATGGAGAGCGCGGCTGATGGTTGCTTAGCAACGACAGATGCTTCCGAGGCGCAAGTGCCCGAGCGGTTTTAGAAAGAAGGAGAAAGCGACACGCCTCGCGTTTTCCATGCGTTTTTAGGTGCAATATGCGAACGGCTCCTAAGAAGTGACTGCGGAGAATTCTGGAAGTAATAGATCAGATTCAACTCTATTGTCATTAAACATGTACAAGTACAAGGCAGTTTAGGTCGAACCAGAAGTGCAATAAGCAGCAAGTGCAGGATGGATTTTTACATTTTAACTGGATGGTATTTACAGATGGATGTACAGTAGTATGAACATCATGTAGAGTTCGTATTGACTATAATCAGGAATTACATGTAGATGAACAGTTTTACAGGTTGCTACACTAATTATAACTATGCAATAGATATGGACAGGATTTACAGGATGTTATCTACTATCTCGGTTATTGACGTAAGTATAAAAATGTATAATTAGAAATGTACAGTGTGTATGTACAGTGGATGTGGGTAAATGTAATTGTCAATGCTATTTCTTGATATGAAATGTACTGTATTATTAACTCCAATATTGTGTATGAATTGGAAAGTAATGTGACGCTCGAGAGCTGCTTAAGCCTCTCTTGGATCTCTCCGCTCTGCTGAATGGAAGGCAGGGAGGTCACATTACTTTGCGATTTGTATATTTGACTTTACAAGTAAGTGTCAGCGGAGGTCCTGATGAGCCCACCATGCTCTTCCAACCATGGTCCTTTGGCAAGACCTCTCTGGCTTCCTTTGTAACTCTAGTTATTCTAGAAACGTCTCTGGCACATGCCCTAAAATGTCCAACCGTTTAGCTGGTCCTGCACCCCGGATAACAATGGAGGGCCGTTTGCTCGGCCGTTTCCTCTCTCGCTCTCCGTTGCTCTGAGATCTTCAGAAGTTGCACTCCTCCTCACTCACTCACTCACTCTTTGGGATTAAAAGATGACAGAATTAAGAACAGGCATCTACTTCCTGTGTAGGAAGAGGAAGCACTCTGTTAGAAGTGTGTCCTTTGTTGTGGAGATGTGGGTGGCTGGGGCTGTGATGTACAGTGGCTGGCTCTTTGTGCTCCGCTGCTCCAGAGCTCCTGCAGTTAAGCAGGGCGCCGGTTTAGTTACGCTGACTTTAAATCACTTGAAGGTAACTCCTCCTGCTCTTGCGTTACCTTCCACAGCTGGAGGAGCGCATCAAAGGCGTGTTAAGAACCTGCTTGCAGTTTTTTTTTACTTTGTTTTGAATCCGAGGATTACAGTCCTCACCTGCGTGAAGCTCCGACATCCGTTTTTCCCTCAACTCACCTGCTTTCCCTTTGAAATCTTAATGCCGTCTACAACGGCGCAGAACAAAGCAGAGCCTTTATCTGTAGTTTTGAAAACACGGGAGCATCACAGAGGTGCAAACACACAACTGTCATTGGTCTGAGGCTGCCGCTCCGATCGCTGCCTTTAGATTAGCCCGTGTTTTGCCATCAGCTCACGCTTCGG
>JBBPDH010000104.1:38454764-38465677 GCA_037974565.1 Clupeocharax schoutedeni
ATATAGCAGCTGCAAAGCATGTGGGCGGAGCCAGTGTTATTAAAGTCGCATTCTGTGTAATGGACAGGTGTCTTATATGGACAAAAGTAATGGGACTCTGTACGTGTCGGCTGGTTTGTGCGGGGGTCCGATGTCCCATTGCTTTTGTCCATATTAAATACCTCAGCGCTGGTGTTGAGGGGGCGGACTGGCGATCTGTGCGTTCTGCAGAAAGACCCAAGATGCGGCCGAGATGCGAAAACCCAACCTGGTAAAGACAGTCCCAGTATATATATAATCGGCCGATATATTGGAATATCGGATTTTAAAACCAACAAATATTTGTATCGGTATCGGGCTTCAAAATCCTTTATCGGTCGGGCTCTAGTGCAAAGTGTTATTTGATGCAACCGCGCTATGTGCTCACAATGCAAATTAACACTGGAGAACATCATAAACTGCACATAGCCTTCGCCTACATACCACATGTATACCATTCAGAATTGCCTCAAACACTTCTCTTTTGGATTTCTGATCATTTTAAAGCTAGAGATTTATCACAGTTTGTAAAAGAGAGTGCAGGACTGTCTATATGACCTATATGACCTTCAGGCTACACGTCACACCCAGGTATCGTTAGCTAAAGGCTTAACACAGTCACACTCCCATCTACAGTAACCTCCAGACTGTGATAAGATATTAAAATGCCAAACAATGCTTAAACTAAGATAAATCACACAAGAATGTGTTTGGTCCTAATCTGTTAACTGCTCAATGCGTCCTCAGTCTCTCATTTAGCCACAAAGCTGAGAGAAACAGAGCCAGTAGAAAAGCTAGCTGTTAAAAAACAGAATAATTTTAATTACATGAATTTGATATGATAGTGATGATGCCCATGCTGTCATGCACACATACACACATGATGTAAATGAGATCATTGCTCCATAAGCTGTAAAATGAAATCTGCTTTATACCTGCATATAATTTACACCAGAGATTGTTGCAAAAGGCTTTGTATATTCAACTAAGAGCAAACAAATGAAAATCAGCAGTTTCTTTTGCAAGTGTGCACATATACATGTACTCTCACCTCGGCACATGCATGCTAAACGTTTACTCTCACATGGCATCACACACACACACACACACACACACACACACACACACAAATACATAAACAGGCACACTACACTGCACTGGCATGTGATGAAATTACACTCTAACCTTCATTCCTCTAAACGCTTCATTTGAACTGAAGAGCTACGGGAAATGGCAGGATTGGGAGTGTGTGAGTGTGTATGTGAGTGTGTGTGTGTGTGTGTGTGTATTGGTCTGCCTGGCATGATTTATCTCTGTTATTTGTCTGAAGATTCCCAGCAGCCATTTGGCTGGCTTCCCTGTTCAGCTGCAGAGTAGACACACTTATGGTCATCCATGCACACATGAATACACACACTCTGCTTTAGATCTACATAACACACACACTGCTTCAAATCTACATTACACACACACCCACACACAGTGGCTCAAATCTACATTTGCAAATGCCACAGAGAAGCCGGTGCTTAGGAATTCATTAAGATATGCACAGAAAAACACACACAGGCTGCACAGTCCTGTGATGTTAGTGTTCAATCTAAATACAGTAAGGCCCTTCCAGCCATGCATTATTCATACTTGTGGAGTAAATGTTATTACATAACCTTTATGAGTCTACCGATGCACAACATATACTGTATATGTGCTTGTAAACGCTCCCAGAACCGAATGTCTTGGTTTGTTCTCTCTCTGTTGTTTAAAGGAGAGCTGGGAAAGAAATTGAATATTTCCACAGTAATCAAAAGCAGAATTATCCTATTTGATGGCAGCCAACGCTGCATTCTCTTCCAAATATTCCCAAGCAGAACTCCCAAAATAATCACAGCACTGTTGGAAACGGTCGGTAATAAATCATGAGCTGATGTTGTAGCAACAACTGCCTCGATGTTTTCAACGGCTTACAAAGAATCAACCACAGACTTGTTTATGCAGAACTGACTGTAGGATTAAATATAAAATGTCATTTTAATAATGTCTGTTAAATAATACAGAATATTAATCTATGACTACACGGAGGCCATGACCACTCGTACATGGGTATTTCTGAAAACGGAGATTTCCGTTTTCGTTTTTAAAACAAATCATATCCACACGAGCACGTTTTCAAAAATATCTCCGTCCACACGCAAACGCAGAAAATGCTGTCAAGAGCATGCCAAGGCAGCAGTTGGCGATATAATCTTAACAGTATAGCATTGGTGACCAATCAGAAGCCTTGGAGGGGGAGCATCATTACCTGTTTCTGGGAGACAAACAATGGCGCAAAAAGTAAAACACCAACCGCTGTTCCGACCGGGGGGTATTCCATGATACAGGATTAAGGGAAAGTCTGACTTACTGTCCCTTGAAATAAGCTAGACTTTCCCTTAATCCTGTTTCATGGAATAACCCCAGGTCTCGTCTAAAACCGGCTCTGACGTTGGCGTCGGGCGCATAGCAGAGACAGCGTCTGTGTTGAATGTAACAGCATCCGAATCTGACTCTGAAGTCTCTCGCCCTTCATACTGGACATCTCTCTCTCTCTCTCTCTAATCTCTTCTAAAGTCTCTCGCCCTTCATACTGGATATCTCTCTCTCTCTCTAGTCTCTTCTAAAGTCTCTCGCCCTTCATACTGGATGGACAGTAACTCCGCGCATGAGTATAAACACACCAACACTTCTAACGCGGTTGAGGGCCGCAGTATTTTGTACACGTCCGGCATTTTAGATGACAACCGAGGCACATACGATGACGTTATATGAGTGACGCACAGTAAACCTGGAAAGGTCAATTTTTCAAAATCTTCGTTTTTCTTGACCACACGCAAATGCAGAACCGAGTTTTCAAAAATCACCACTTTGGCCGGAGTTTTTAAAAACCTACGTTTTCACCGACCCAAAACACAGTATACGCAGTATACCAAAACGCACAAAAAAAACTCAGTTTTCAGAAATACCCGTGTACGTGTGGACAGGGCCTGAATCCTACGTGGCATTAATCACTTTTAAGAGAATTTAATAACACTTTATTGTAAGGAGCTCGTAAGAATGTCCTTAAAGAAGTGCTTCGCATGTTTTACTGTGCTTCTATTAAACGTGGTTTGGCTTTCCGCATCATCTCCTGGTTTGACAAGACAGTAACAACAGCAAATGAGATGTTAGGGATTACGCCAGCAAGTATGGAATGCAACTACAGAGAGAATAATGAATAAAGCTAACAACATTGTGGGTGACAGTACGCCCCCTCACCTCCTCATTTAAACTGCAGCCATCTGGGCGACGATATTGAATCCTTTCTTCTCGAAAAGTACATTTTCATTTCATTTCATTTGAGGCCATCATGGTTTTTAACAAATAATGCATTTAATTATAAGCTGGAGGTCTGTTTGTGTGTGTGTGTGTGTGTGTGTGTGATGCGTTTGTCTGTATGTGTGTGTGCATGTGTTTGTGAGACTCTCTGTGTGTGTGTGTGTGTGTGTGTGTGTGTGTGTATGTGTATATGTCTATTTATGTGTGTGTGTGTGTGTGAACCAGTTTACCCATGGAGACGGATAAAGTATGTAATCTAATCTAATATCAGGGCTTTATTAAGAGTGTTTTCTTTGTTCACTAAAGCTTAAATTAGACTCCTGTAAACAGTTTACTCGCTGTTCTTTAGGCATAATTCATAATGACCTGTTACATAATACACAATTAAGTATGGTGTGTGATAATTGGGGGCACTTGATTCTCCCCAAGTTCTACTGCAGGTAGTGCTCCACAGATTTTTTTCCCCAGAAAATGAGGATAAAATGTAACATCTTAGTAATTTGGAGTGGTTTAATATGAAATGTGTTTAAAGAAGTAGCTCACAGTGAACGATTTGTTCACAGTGGTGGTGATCGGAACCACATATCTAAAGTTTAATGTGTCTAAAATCAAGTGGTTATATGGAAATTGTATCAACACACAGAATATGAAGCCTGTTTATAAATATCTAAAGCCTGAGACATTGTGTCACAATAGGGTTTTTTTTTTGGTCCATTTAGGGTTGAGGTAAAATTCAGGATGATGTAAATCTGGACGTACACCGAAAATCCATTTAAAAACCGGACAAAAAAATCGAGAGCGTCTTATTTTTACAATTTCTTCTGGATTTCTTTCTTGTGAGACATTAGACGATGAGACAAATAGAGGGTGCACCACACTTTAATTAAAAAAGCAGTCAAAACCACTATCACCAATTATTAGATCTTACAAATAATGCTAAACTGGAATTTTTTACATTTTGTACTTTCATGCCTGGGAAACACAAACTGGGCACAGAAATGAAGTTGAGAAACTCAGGCTTAGTTGCATGGCTCCATAACCAAAACACTGTAGTGTACATATGTCTCTTTACCTTTTTTACATTTTATTTCTCTGTGTGGCTGCTACTAGAATCACTGATCTCACACTGCAGTATTTGAAAATATCAAGTCTGTAATCATGACTCCACAGCTAGATTAGGAACCAGTGCTTGATTTCTCTCTCACACCACCAGGTTATCTCAGAGTCCGTCTCTTCTGATTGAGCTCTAATCCTATAAAACAGCATCAGATTGTGAAAGGAAGGGGCAGCTTGGGATAACTGGGTTACATTGTGTAGGTTAGACTAAAACCTCTATAGTAACTATTATTTTACTATGATCAGTATTACATACAAACACTCAGAAGACGTGTGTAGGTGCAAATGAAATTACTATATTTGTTTCGGCAGTATTGAGAATCCTGGTTCCTTTCACCATTATTGTAAAGTCTCCATTAATAAAACACTTAAACCATTAGATCATCAGCGTGGTTTACATTTAACTTTACTGTGATTCCATGATATCTTCCCAGCCTGTGTCTTTTCCACTGGGGCCTATTAGACCCCACTTACAGCTTTAGCAGTAGCAACTAATAGCAGAGAAGGGACAACCCCTGCTCCCTCAGTGACTTTAATTACGTCTTTATGAGCATTCTAGACTTTTAACATTGTTGCAGTTTGTAACCGGTGCCGTGTTAAAGCCATTAAACAAGTTCCTTTCTTTTTCGATCTTGTCAAACACGTCACTTATCTGTGTTCGTTGCACCTCTAGGTGACCTCAGCCAGAGATGCCAGAGGGCAGGAGGGCACCAGTGCCCCGCCCATATAAAGAATGGGCTTCTTGCTGAACACATCTCAGCCTATTAAGTTGTGAGACAATAGCCTGAGTGTCTCCTACGCTCTCAGGGGTACCAAGCAGTGCAGAGGCAGGACAAAGAGGCTGATTCTCCCCAGAACAGGCCCTCTAGGAGGGGGGGATGGAGCAATGGAGGAATGACTGCTCCCTGGAACATGACATGGGCGTAAAATATGGACGGCGCATAAAGGCAGGATAGAGAGTGAGACACTATGTCACACACTTTCACAAAGATTCATCTGTCTAGGGAGAGAGAGAGAGAGAGAGAGAGAGAGAGAGAGAGAGAGAGAGAGAGATTGTTATGCTCCTAGTGCTGGAGCTGATGAATTAGATGTTACTACTTGATTGGGCAGGATGAAGATGTATTGAGTTGACGCAGCAAAAAGGCTTCCACGGAACTGAGAGTCCTTTTCCACGGACACTCACACCCATCTTCGCTTCAGACAACCCAACTTTGGCCTGAATGGCTCTGGCAGTTTTAGCAAGAACAGTGTTGTGTCTCACGAGCGAGGCGAGATTTGTCAGCAAAGCTTTTTGCGAAACCCTCTCTTGGTTGCCACCCTTCCAGAGCCATGGCTTTTGATGGATCCTGCAAAGTTTTTCATATTTCTCACCTCCGTGTTGTGATACAGCTCTCTGGCATCGCAACTTTTCGCCTAAAACTCTCACAAATGCAGAGAATTCTGGTGTTTGTCACTTTTGGGAAGATTTTTGGAGGATGATGTCCATCTGAGGAAACCTTCACCTGGAGCAAATGCTGGAGATGTAAGCTGCATTAAAGATCCGGAGTGATGACCATTTTTTACCTCTCTAACCTATTTAGGTTAAACGTTCTCCTTCTCAGGCCTTTGAACATCAGTTTGTGTGAATATAGTCTTGCGTATTTAGTCTTATATCTGTGTATACATTGTTTTTGCAAAGAAAATTAAGATTATTTTACTAGGTTTTTTTTTACAGTGCAGAAAACGAAATAAGATCATTGAATACATTGACTGGGAACAGGTTACTGTTGTCCTTTTTATTTGTTTGTAATAATTACTTATGAGTGATTCTGAGGTGTTAATTGATTAATAATCCTTAACAAACACAACAGCTCTAAGAGTTAAACAGCAATATTCCTCACACTTAAACTCAAAGATTCTATGCGCATCCCAATAGAAGGGTAGCTTGGAAAGCTCCTTAGAGAACAATGTTTGTAAATATGTGTGAATGTGAGGAAACTTTTGTCAAACAACCTCCACAAAATATAAGTTTCCCAGGAAGAACCTTAAAAAACGTAGGGTACTTCAGACTTCACAAGATTCTTCACATCCCCAAATCTCTTCAGGGACCCGAAAAACCAGATTCTTCTATGGCATAAAACAACGTTTTGAAGTTTGCACTACTATTGACATAGACGCTTCAGAGTGTGGTGGCGGTTAATAGTTCTGAAATGATGTTTAAAATCACAAAGGCTCCGCATTTGTTTTCAGTTCAAACTAATATCCCATTGTGTTTCATTACTGACTCCGCAGTGCAACTCCTGAAGTCAACAGATGCGGCTCGTCACAGTTTGCTGTACATTAAGGAGATTGGGCATGGATGGTTTGGCAAGGTAAGCCTTGTTTATTGTCTACTGGTTTACTCGGGCTAATGCTGAGCCGCGGGGACGCGTTAGCGCAGATCAAACGTTTAGCTGTGTTCCGCTCCCCGGCTGCACGGGGTTTAGTCCTGAGGATGCGAGCGCATCTGTTCCGGTCCATCACCTGGGACGGCCCGCAGGAACCCTGCACAGATCCAACTGCCTTTGATGTTTCCTTAGTTTGGCCTTTTTTTTTAGCTCTCTCTCTCCCTCTCTCTCCTCAGACATGTCTGAAGCTCTCTTTGTAGCTGCAAAGCTCAAACCTAATGTCAGTGTGTGAAATTGCAATAATGGTGTTCTATGTAGGAGTGTATCCTTCTAATTCCATTCTCATACCCTCTCTCTTTCTCTCTCTTTGTCTGTTTCTTTGTCTTTCTGTACACACAAAACCGCACATACATACACACTCCCTCAATTTGTTCCATTGACTGGGTATGTCCATCTGCGTGTGTCCCTGTCCTGTTTGCATGAATGGTCACGTCCCGTTCTGTCATCTTGTGTGTGTATATATATATATATGTGTGTGTGTGTGTGTGTGTTTGTATGTGTTTTGTATCAATCATCCCATTTTCCCATTGGTTTTATCAATGGAATTTGCAAAATGCATGATTTAAAAAAATATGGACGCGTTTGTCTTAAATTTGTCTTTGTATCTGTCATTTGGGTACATCCATCCAAATGTGTGTGGCTGTGTATGTGGTTGTATGTTTGTTTTTGTGTGTTTTCCTCCTCCCTTTTGTTCATATCTGTATGTCTGTGCTGTCTGTTTCTCCTGTGTGGGTCTCTGTATGTGTGTGTGTGTGTGTTGGTGCTGTGTATGTCTGTGTGTGTACTGTGTGTCCTCAGGTGTTGCTGGGGGAGGTGAACTCTGGCCTCAGTGGTACTCAGGTGGTGGTGAAGGAGCTGAAGACCAGTGCCAGTGTTCAGGACCAGATGCATTTCCTAGAGGAAGCACGGCCTTACCGGTAAACACAGTCCCACCATCGCTACCGTTCATAAAAAGGAAGAAATGTTGCATGCTTTGGTTCATTTAGATCTCATAGACCTGGGCAGCCAGTGGCATAGTAGTTAGGGCATTCACTCTGTAATCAGAAGGTTGTGGGTTTGAATCCCAAGATTGCTAATGGCACCACTGAGGTCCCCTTGAGCAAGGTACACTCTGCTTTCCTGGCCTCACTTGGTGAATGGGTTAAATACAGAGAAATAATTTCACGCTGTGGTGTGTTCACATATGATAGAATGATCCCCTTACACACACAACACACACACACACACACACACCTATTGTAGAGCAAATACTGATTGAAAACAAAAGGGTTAGGATTTTACAACAGTCAATGCAAAACTGCCCATTCAGAACTTTTTTTCCTCCGTCGCATCTAATTAAATACAGCTCTCCCATTGGTTAGGCCTTCAGTAGTTGAACTGAGGACCTTACACATAGATTAACTGGCATCCAATTTGTCGCCCTAATGTGATTTGGTAAAATAGTGATTGGTTGATTCGATCTCCTCCTAATTACGGTAGTAAATCTAATGCGTAGGACCAGATCTTTTACAGTTTCAAATAAGACGGATGAGTGTAGTAAATATTTTTATGGTTAAAAGAATATCCACTTAACGTTAAGCCATATATCGAATCCAAAGACCATTTACCAACTTTTATTTAGCTCCTATCTTTGCCAGTGTATTTCAGTGAGTGTGTTTTAATTAGTGCTGGGCCGTTATCGGCGTTAAAGTGCTGCGTTAATGTGAGACTCTTATCGCGTGATAAAAAAAATATCGAAGTTAATCTGTTCACAGTTGTGTTGGGAGCTGGGCCTGTACTACGCAAGCCATGATGACTTTCACCTTGATATTTTAGCGAGAGAGAGAGAGAGAGAGAGAGAGAGAGAGAGAGTTGCGCGCTCCGGAAAAGTCACGAACGAGAACGAGAGAGACAGAAAGAGAGTAAGAGAAAGCGAGAGAGGTTTAAAGTCCCTGCACAGGGACAGATTTATTGAGCAAATAATTGTTCAGATGGCCTAAAACTTTTGCACAGTTCTCTATACATTTGCTAAATCTGTGTCCCGTGTCTCTAGGTCCCTGCAGCACCCTGCTCTGGTGCAGTGTCTGGCTCAGTGCACAGAGGTCACCCCATACCTGCTGATCATGGAACTTTGTCCTCTGGTGGGTTCCCAGTAGTCCAGCAGCCTTTTTTTGTTCCCAGCAGTGAATATAAAATCAGACAGCAAATCAGTAGCTAGCACATCAAAACAACTGTATGCATGATGCACAAAAATAAACACTCAAAGGCCTCTTTCTGTTATTATAATTCCTTTTAAAATGTCCTTTTTTGCGACTCTTCACCTTAGTTCGGCCTTTTTTGAACAATTTCCTCCAGGATAAATAAAGTTTTCTGATTCTAATTCTGACTTATTTCTTGGAGGCTCTTAAAAGTATAAAAGGTAATAATAATAACAATAATAATAGTAAAAAAAAAATGTTGTTGTTAATAATAATAATAATAATAATAATATTGTTGTTTATTATTATTATTAGTGTAGTTTAAGGAATGCACGTGCCCCCTAGTGGCCTGCTGAGGTAATGCACAGTGACGTCATTCCTGTCAGTGCCATTTTGCCTCCTTGCAGTGCATGCTAATACTTATTTATGCTCTGCAGTTCTGCTGTTGTTTACCTTCTCGTTTCTTCCTGTCTGACTCCAGGGTGATGTGAAAGGTTACTTGTGCAGCTGCAGGGCCTCGGACTCAGTGACCCCTGACCCTCTGCTTCTTCAGCGAATGGCATGCCAGATCGCCTCGGGCCTTCTGCATCTCCACAAACATGATTTCACCCACAGGTGCGCTCCTCATCTCTACTCCTGTACTCACCTAATGTACTTTCTGAGTGAAGCAGAAACAAAATGCATTTCAGTGGCTCTACTTAAAGTGAAATTAGAAATGAGGACTTAACACGCATTTTTAAAGTTCCTCTTATTTATGTGCATTCCTATAAATAAATGCTCATGTTTTATTTCTGCATTACTATTTCAGCATAATTCTATCCTTTAAAAGGTTACAGGCTTTTTTTTATTCCTGTCTCTTCAAGACTGCTATATGAAAATTACTGTTCTGATTGGCTGCTCAGTATTGTGCTACATTTTCAACTGCTTGCCTTGATATCAGTGTCTGTCCTGGGCTGAAACACTCATTATAACTTTAACAGAATGGGTTAAAGAAAGGCTATATGAAAATGGGATTGTATATATATATATATATATATTTATTAGTGCTGGGCCGTTATCTGCGTTAATGTGAGATTCTTATCGGTTAATCTCTTCACAGAATTGTGTTGGGAGCTGGGTCTGTATTACACAAGCTATGATGACTTTCACCTTGATATTTTAGTGCGGATTTACTCTCTCTCTCTCTCTCCCTGGCTCTCTCTCGTTCCTGACTTTTCCGGATCGCGCACATTTTAAACCTGCCTCGCTCTCTCTGTTTCTTCCTCTGTTACTCACTCTTTCGCCCTCACGCTCTCTCTCTGTGCCTCTCTCACCCTCTCTTACTCTCTCTGGTTCGTGACTTTTCCGGAGCGTGTGGATTGTTTCCCACTCTCTCTGTCGCTGTATCTCTCTATTTCTCTTTTACTCTCTCTCTCTCTCACTCTCTTATTCTGTGTTTCTCTCTTATTCCTGACTCTTCCGTATTTAAACCTCGGGTTAATATTTACACTTTCTTTAAGGGTAATGCATTAGACTGAGTTTCAAATGAAGTTAAAGTGATCTGGGAGAACATTTAGATTTTTTTTTTTTGGGGGGGGCATTTTAATCTAGATTGATCTCAAGATAACAATGAGATTAATCTAGATTAAAAAAAATGTATCTATGCCCACCTCTAATATATATAAATATTAGGGCTGGGAAAGTTAACGCGTTATTATCGCGTTAACGCATTATTTACTTAATGCCGACAATTATTTTATCGCGCGTTAACCCCGGTTTTAAAATCCTTTTATTTTGAAAGTCGGTGCTTTCACCGCAGTAACGCGCGCAGCGCCGGACTGGGACTGTC
>JBBPDH010000105.1:27658-55666 GCA_037974565.1 Clupeocharax schoutedeni
ACACAGTGTGAACAGCACGAAATTCAACCTCTGCATTTAACCCATTCACCAAGTGAAGCAGGGGGCAGCCAGGAAAATTTTCAGTGGCCGAATATTCGGTGCATCCCTTATATGTACAATATATATATATGTACAAGCACCTGGATAAACTGACATATTCACCATCTTTTTTGTGACCATAACCCGTAATATTTTCACATTACCATCAGTCAAAGGTTTTTGGACACTACAGGTTTGTACCACTTACCCATTTATTTCTAAAATGTGTCAAGTTTCTTTTATAATAACTGGTTGTGTGGTGATGCAGAGTCAAATTCTACACTGTGCTTTAACTTTAAATGGTCAGTGGTCATGAAAATGGTCACTGGCCAATAAAGATATTGACACATTGAACATATTGTATTGTATGTATTAGTTAGAAACGAATACTGAATATATTTTAGTAAATATTAAGTGAGTAACACACAAATGTAGAAAATCTTGATGTTTCCAAAGCCTTCGACTAATAGTTTATTTGTAAAAATAGGCTTCAGAGACAGCAACACTGTAATTGTAAACTGATATTAATTCTCACTCAAATGACTAAATCGTTCAATAGAATGAGACTTTTATTTTTACTGTAACTGTTATAATTAACATGCGCAAACCACAGTGTGTGCAAAAGCATTCGACTGGTGGTGTACGTGAGAACATTTTTGCCATTCTGCATTTAATAAGATGTCTGGCAGTGAGGAACAGTCAAGGTCTCCTGAAAGAATGAGCGAAGGATGGATGACGTGCCTCAGAAGGAACGCTCTGATTCCTGAGGAAACAATGCTGGGTCTCGGGTTTACAATGTACTACTGCAGGCTCAGCTGTGACTAATTAGGCCCATTGATCACATTCGTTTGCAAAGGTTTTCCACTATTGTGGCGTGACACACACCAACACTTCATATCACTGTGAGCTGAACCACGAGAGGTCACAAGGTCACAGGCACCTCCATGAACTGAAACACACGACACTGGAGCAAAATGACTAAGAGTCAGGTGCTGGTTTTACTTCCAGAACAACCTGACAGCTGCACACACAACAAATTAAATTTCTCTCTCTCTCTCTCTGTGTCTCTCTCTCTCTCCCCCAATCTCTGTCTTTCCTTCTCTCCATGTCTTGCTCTCTCAAACACACACTCACTTTACACATCATCTCTCTTTCTCTCTCTTTCTTATGGCTTGGATAATGGATGGATGAATGGATGGATCTGCTGGCTATAGTCACACCCTGAACTAAATCGATTTTCACTTTCTTATTTGTTTATTTAGTTATTCATCTTAAAACTGTGGATGTCCTGCAGAGTCAATCCAGGAACAATATCCAGGCAAGCTCTGACAGTCTATACCTGTGAGTCATAGTTTCATTTTCAAACCATCACGAAGCTTTAAAACTGTCACCTGCAGCACATTCAGACCAAAGAGGCAGGGAGAGAGAGATGTAGTGAGAAGGAAAAGAGAGAGAGTAAGATATAAAAAGGGTGGGAGAGAAATGTAGTGAGGAGGAAAACAGAGAGACAAAGAGAAAAAAGGATGGGAGATGGAGGGAAGGAAAAGAGGTAGGGAGAGGGGGACAGACAGAGAGAAAGAGATGATTTTAAAGAGTGTGATGTCACTCTCCAACAGTGTGCTGTAGAGGAGGACGTGCGGTGGCAGTGCAGTCGTGCTGTGCAGCTGTCAGTGTTCTCCATCTACCGAGTGGCATGGTGAAGAGTGATTTTGGTGTTTCGCTCTCTCTGATCTATCTAGAAACTTGTTGAAAACAACAGCTGCCCTTGACACTACCTGACAATTTTATGATGACAATCTTTCCATAATTGCTTAGAATTAAATGTCAACATACATTAAAGGACCCTAGCTTCCCTTGCTCTAATGTACACTGCAAAGAATTTGCTCTTTTTGTGTCAAAACAGAACACAAGAAATGTAGGTTGTTGTGCCTTTTAAGGTAAGAAAGAAACTGTTTGAGGTTTTTGTCACAACAGTGACGATATGAACTACACATTGAGTCCTCCCAGCTTGTTCAGGGCTCTTTGAGGCCTCTAGGAGGCCATGGCCCTGCCAGCAACCCAACAGCAAGGTCATTGATTGGCCCAGACTGAGAGAGAGGCGGTTTGGCAGTTCTGAGCGTGGAGAACAAAAGCAGAGCGTTAGCACAGATCCTGGAAGCGCAGCCCTCTATGGAACTGTCTAGACGTGCCTGGTGGCATTTAGCTGTGTCCAAAACTGGTTAGCACTTCATGATTGGCATTACATCAGTGCAATTCATCAGCCCCGATGTGCTGCATCAGCAGTTTCCTAAATATGGTATAGGACTTTATATATCATATCATACAACACACATTCGGCCTGAGAGCAAACCTGAGACCTCTCATACAAAAAAAAAACAAAAAACATGTATTTGTGCTGAATCTCCCCCCAAACAGCAGAATCAGGATGTTCCCTCACAGCAAGCTTTCTGCTATGGGCCAGCAGTGCACCGCATAATTTGTCTGGCCTGTTCTGGTTAGTCTCTAGCCCTCAACCATACAAGCAGATGCGGTCCAAGTCCAGTCATTTGTCTTGGCTGATTTATACTGTCCGGCAAATCTGGCGAGCGAGCAAGCATGGACTGTATCACATTTTAAACTCAACTTCTTATATTTAACTTGCTGCAAAAATCTGCAGGTTTGTCTCACTGCCATCACTCAGACTAGATTCTGGAGCTTTTCCCATTTTGTGTCGTAAACCCAGGAAATCAATCTACCTGCATATACACATTTATCAACAGCCAGAAAGAAGAGGAAGCTGCATTTTATGATCATATATACACTTTTAATCGGATCCTCAAGAGTCCAAAGTGCTTTTATTGGAGTTTTTGTCATGAGTCATTTAGGACAAACCATCCAAACAGGCGCGGAAGGAAGGTCAAGTTCCCTGGAGTAAGTGTTTTATGATGGCGGGTGGGACGGTTTACTGATTAGCCAGTAAGAGCTTGTTGAGAACTCAGTGCTTGTCCTAACTCAGGATATACAGGTATTGAGAGTGACTTGTGTGTGTGTGTGTGTGTTTTACATAACTACAGGTATACTGCTTGAAACTCTACTCTCTATCTAGTACACTGACGTTTGCAGTAGTTATATTATAGTACTGTATATATAAATATGACTATCGTCTCATATGAGTGATCTCCACTGAAATTGCTTATCCTTATTAACTGGAGTGGTCTACATTTATGCTGTCACTGCAACAAAACCTCACATCTATGAAGTGACACTACAAACTGAAGTAATGAAGACCACGTTTATATAGAAACTAGTATTTGTTCATTTTCCTTGGCATGGGTGAGAGCAACAGCAAGGACAAAGCAATGTAATAGCACAAAACCATGAAATTGCTGAGTGTGTTAGGATTGCCTAGAGCACTCCTACTGATCAATCCCAGCCTGGCTGCTATGAAGCAAATCGTCTTTGAGCTAGGCATCCAGTCAGGCCAGTATTATTTAAAAAAAGGCCATTGTTCTTCATTTTGAAAAGTCATTTTGACAACACAAATGAATGTATTTACCTTTTTAACTACATTACCTTACCACAGGCAGTACATCCCACTATGTGACAACAAAAGAACTGTAGCGTTAAAGCAGCTCTTTTGTCTTGTCTATAATGAAGTTAAAAAGACTGATGTTCGGGGATAAAGCCGCATCCTGTGCTTATGCCCAAATATGCCCAATTGCGCTGGTACCAAGACACATGCACTATTGTGGGGGCAAGAACAAAACAACCACTCCCACCGTCCTCGGCTTGCCATTGTTGTGTACGACGGCCCATTCAGACCAAGCGGCCCTTTTATTGACTTTGTTGGCGCCGCCAACACTATGGAAAGTGGGGGGGGCCAACATAGTCACGGAATGTTTGTGATGAAAAGCAACCTTTTACACAAACATACTCATGAACCTGGAGTAATTATTCTCTTTTATGTCATGGCTCAAAATCCCTCATCACTAATCCAGTCTGAAACTCATCCTCTCCTGGACGGTTCCAGCAAAAGCAGCTGACATGCTGCATCTATCTGCTCCCTCGGTCTCAGCCTTGTAGGATTATGAGCACAGGCTCTGAACAACATGGAAAATGGCAAAACAAAGAGCCAAGGTTGCTCCTTTTTTGGTTCCCGTGCTTGAGTTATGAGGTGCTGGAACAGTAGCAAGCCCATGTGGGTCAGCTACCATCAAATGGCAAAAAACCTGGAACCCCGATTGGTCCATCTGGCCCCTTTGCTTAACTTAAGGACTGTAGCAAATCCATGTGGGTCAACCACAGGCGAAACAGGCAGCCAGCCTTGCTTATTTTTGGTTCCTCCTCCTTATTCAGGAGGTACTGGAGCTGTGGCAAGTCCATGTGCATCCAAGGAGCTTCTAAAAAAGCAGCAGTCTTGCATGGCAACCACTGTAAACAATGGAAAGCTCTACCTGCAGATGTTGCCTTACCTTGCAGCTGTTTGAAACGTCCATCCAGCTGGTTGTAGTTGAAGGGCATCTGGGTTGTGAAGCCAGCCCCCTGATAGAGGTCCCCCCCAGACCCCCATTCTGTATCCATGTTTCCTTACTTGAGGGGAAACTAGATCCCAATCCTTCCCAAAATGTCACAGGTTTAGCAAGAACACAGGATAAGAAAATCAAGAGGGAAGGGAAAGGAAAGGAAGGGAAGGAGAGGTCTGCTGAGCTTTCTTTTCTCCTTCACACTCCAGTCCCTCCCTCTTTTCCTCCTTTTCCAACAAGTTTGAAGAAAAGCTGTCCGCTGGAGAAGAGAAGGGTCAGTCCGTTAGGGTTCAGCCCAGTCCAGCACTCGAGGAAAAGGCAGCAATACGGCGGGAAAGGTCCCCGAAAGAGGGGGGTCTGGCATGCTGGTTCTATCCCGATTGTTCTTCTTCTGTCTTCCCTCGCTGGCCATTCAAAAGTAGCCTCTACCCCCTCCCCTCAAATGCACACACCCACACCCCTCCTGTGTTGCAAGCGCTGGAGAGGGGAGGGTACTCTTTCACTAGAAAGCTTTTACTCACTCAGACAGCGGTCAGACCTGGGGGGGGAGGAGTGGGGGCGAGTGAAAGCTGCAAATCATTGTAGCACTGTGGACCAGGCCAGCGAAAGAGGGGCTTAGAACACAAGGGATAAAAAATGATATGAGCTATGAAAGGGGTTCTGTCCCACACAGCACACCTTTCTCAGGGGAAGGGAGGAGAATTTCACCACAGGCCCAGCCATTGGTGTGTGTGTAGCAATGATATCACCACCTCATTACCATAAGGAAGGCAGTAGGCGGAGAGAACAAGGAGAGAGCGGAATGTACCAAAGTTTCAGAGAAGATGGGGGGTGTGAGTTGAACAGGATGCCGTCCAGCTTCCCTGCATTGTTGTTTAGAGTCCAAAAAAGACAGAAATATGATGTGTTGATTAGTGCTAAATGCCATTTTTGGGATGTTAGAGTAACTGGCGTCCTGTCTGAAACCTTGTTTGCAAACATCCTGCTTTAGGCAGCAATTTTTTCAGCACCCCACCCCCACACTCGGCTTTCCTATAGCACAGAGGTGTCCAATTCCAGACTTCTGCACAATGTGATGATTTCCCTGCCCAAACACAGCTACTAAAGCTAGGACCTGAGTGCTGGGTTAAATCAGGTGTGTTTGAGCAGGGAAATCACCAAACTGTTCTATATTAAGGTCCTCCAAGACTACAGCTGGGCACTCACTTTAGAAATCAGGAGAGCTTAGAGTGGACAGATCTTTAGGAAATGTTTCAGTCAAATCACAAAATATTTCAATGCGATTTAGTGGCATTATTTTTACATTTGACTGGTTTCAAGTTTATTGTCATATATTGTCATATACAGATAACAATGTAGCATCATTACTGTAATGAAATTCTTAGGCTCGTGTTCCCCCAACTTTACATAAATGTATAGAAGATAAAAATAAAATGGATAGAATAAAATAGAATAAAATAAAAATAACAAATTTAAGAAGTAACATTTGGCAGTTGACAATATGTATATATATATATATATATATGGGAATGTAATGTATATGTAAAACATTTTAGAAAATATGTGCAATATTGGAAAAATAGCATGTTTAGCATTTACAGAGTGGAGAGGTAATAGTAACAGTAATGGTATACTCTTTAGTGGAATATAAACAATAAAGCAATAAATAATAAATTGGTACGTAATAAATGTTTTTTAACAACCCTTTTTGAGAGAAAGAAACTCATGACACACGGGATGTGTGTTTATTTATATATATGTGTGTGTGTGTGTGTGTACATAGATTTTACATGTGTATGTATGTACATTTATACATACATACACACACACACATATATATATATATATAAGCTCTATGCTGAAGCTGTGCTCTATATATATAGTATCTATATATGCAGTAATCCTCCAGTTTTACGCGGATCAGGACTCGCGGATCCAGTCACACAAAGATTTTTTTCAAGAACGAAAGTAATTGTTTTACGCGGAAGGATAGCATGGAAACTACTCCCATATCCCCCCCTTTTTTCGTGACTATATGTTTTTTTTACTCATTTAGTTCTAAATTATTAAAAATATGTTACTAAAAACATAAACTGTAATCCAAATATAAATTCTGCCACGCGCCATCTCTCTCTCTCTCTCTCTCTCTCCTTAACTATACATTTTTGTTATGCGTTTTAATTAATAAAAACAGTTAAAATTAAATTTAACTGTTCTAGGAGCATATTTGGGCGCATAATTAAGGTTTACACCACATAAATAGGCATTTACTTTTACCAAAACACAACAATGCGGTTTTTCATTATACACGGGTGCTCTTGTAACGTAACCCCTGCGAATAACGGGGGTTTACTTTATACAGATATATAGATAAATATAAAGTGTTTTTCAAAAGAAGATTTGAATGAAACCCTTTATTAGCTATATAGAACCAATGTTTAAAGATTCTTGAACCATATGCAAAACATTTCCATCGTAGAGAATAACAATTTAAGAGCACTCAAATGCTTCTTCAGCTCGTCCCATTTTTCACGGGTGGAGGAGAGAGACCCTCCCTCACATGTATTAGCATGGGCACATAGGGATTTCCAAAACGCTTCAAGTAAGTAAATACCCGGCACGTCCCTGGAACAATACCCAACTCTCTTTACTGCTCCAGCTCCTCTGAGAGCTCAGGCTGGACCTTTCGTGATGGGGCTCCTCTTCTGCACTCAACTCCTCTCACTAGAGGATATCACAGAGGGAAACTTTCCTTATGATTAATGAGCTGATGATAAATGTCTCCATAAGCATCCTGTCAGCCCTCCGTCCCCTACCGGGACACAGAGCAGAACCATTCCTCCTTTCGCCTGAGCGGCAGAGAGAGTGAGAGAGAGAGAAAGAGGGGTTCTGACAAAGGGTTGATGAGATATTTGCAGAGATCTATTCTGGGACAGATTTTAGGAGGATATTAAGCGGAGGGGAATGGTAAGTGAAACATCGTTAATCTCACAGTGAAGAAAGAGTCAGGGGATACTGTAGTGTCCTGAAACAATCCTGAGAATGAACTACAAAAATACATCATCCTTATGTTAGGTTTACCTTCTCCAGAGAGACAGGATGAAGAAGCCAAAGCAAGAAGTCAAGAATTTGGACCAATGACCTAAAAGATAAGAGCTTGTTCAAGATAATTAAATGCAAATGATGTAGACCCTGAGGTTAACTAACACAGTATGTACAGCCTTTTGTACAAATAAGCAAACATTCATTACAAATGTAAACTCTTGCACTTTACATTTGAATTCAAAACATATGATGAAGCCCGGATCCTGTCCCATCCTGTTTACACTGTGATTTTTACTAAAATCCATTCAGCAGCTACTTTCTTCTTTCCCCTTCCTTTCTCTCCTTCTGACCTTTTATGCTTCAATAAACCTGCATAAATAAAATATTCAAAATGCAGGCTGGGTTCAAGTAGGTGCTACTCCAGATAAAGTACCCCCTGGCGATATAACAGCTCTGTTTAAGATTTGACTTTTTCATTGAATTTGAGTGATGCTTGTTTCCTTCTGGAACTGCATTACAGCATAATAACTTACAGAATGCTTCACTGTTGCACAGCAGTTACAGAGCAGTCAGAATGACTCACAAAATGCCTCGTGGTACAGCGACCCAGGACCAGATATAAAATGTGGCGCAGTCAAACGAGCCCCATGACCATTCACATCCCCAAAACGATGTTCAACTATGCATCGGGGTTTACGGACCGTGGGATTTGAGCCACAGGGCCGGTTCGAGGCTCAGGGCTCGCCGGGTGGCTTTCAGAAGGATATTGTGGAGAAACACTTGCGGTTGTGTCACTGGGCAGTCATAAGGCACCCACGTGGTCTCTGCACCCTACAGGCATGGCTGCTCTTTCCTGACCTCCGCATGCACTTCTGTTTTCTATCATGAGCAAATCTGATGCGGAGCTGCAGTACGGCTCCTCATCAAGGTTTTCTACACTCCTTTCACTTGTGGTGGAGGGAGGGGACGCTTCCTGGACAATGAGTTAGTCTCCCACCGCAACAAAGCGCTCACTCTACTTAAACAAGCCCAAACTCCAAACATGCTCCTGTGAAAACCTAGTGAATGAACACAAGCTTGAGTTTGACATTCAGATTTTGATTCTATGAAACATTTTACGACCGAATCATGAAGGGGTCTACTTGGGATCCAGTTCATGATTAGCAAATTCAGACCAGGCCTTATGATTAACGTATAAGAACAGCCCTTATGACAATAGGAGAGGAGAGGACTTTGAGAACTTGTGCCGGAGTCCCGGGGGGCTTCTAGAAAGATGGACCCCACTTTTTCTTGACTGAGCTGGAAGAGAAAGACTGAGGAAGTGGAAGGAAATGGGGCGAGGGTGAGGTGTATTAGTGCTACAGGCCTGATTTTTTAATGAAATGCTGCTTTTAACATTTTATTACAAGAAAACATTTGAAATACTTACAACAAATACAACAAATATCACACAATTCCTTTGGGTTTACACATCTACACATCCAACATGATAATGGAGGGTTTGGACACAGGTTAGTTCAAAAATTGCTGGAAAGATGCTGCTATAATAAAGGCAAGATGGCTTATTTGTATGAAACTCATACAAATGCTTTTAACACCACTATGTTAAATTCAGAAAGTAAAAAGTGAAGATATGCACTGCCCAAAATGTGTCATGTCGAAGACGAGTGTTATGATACTTTAATAGTATTATAATATACTGCTCCATAAAAATGCAATATAAATGCAAAAAAGGCTGAAAACGAGACAGATCTGTCGCTAATTCCCCTTTCGTGAGGTTAATGTGTATATTTGCAGTGGTTGTTTAGGCATAGCTGGAGACGATTGACTCCTCAATGGAACACAAAGAGGCCTCCTGCACAAAATTTCACATGATGTTCCAGTGTGACCTCACCCAGAAAGGCCTAATTAATTCACTCAGTTCCAGGGAGAGAGGCTCATGCCAGTGCTCTGTCACGCCGACGTTTCTTTGGCCCTTAACTTATCAACTTTGCTGATTTCAGCACAGCGAATCCAAGCTGTGGCAGCTGTTGGGCCAGGAAAACGAGTCGAAGTGTGCGAGGGTGAGCGGGTGTAGGAGCATGATGTTATGGGACAGGCATGCTAGAGTACTCACAGCGCGGTTTACTAGCATCTGGCCGACGAACGCAGGGAAGGAAGCCACAAGGAAGGAACAAGGAATATATGGCGGGATGCTTTCCTGAACTGTGTATGAGGAGAACCAGCTTTAAAACACCTCCCCAGCATCCTCAACCTTTACAGACACAGTAATGTTTTCTGAGACAAGCCCACCATTCAACAGAGTCATCTCTGCTCATCACTTGGCCCCGTCCACCTCATGCTCAATTTTTCCACCAATTCTGAATTTTCCAGCTGGAGGTTTTATCCTACTCATCAATACTAATAACTGTTACTCATTCTGAGTATTCCCTAGAGCAGGGGTAGGGAACTTTTCTGCTCAACATCCCAAACTCCACCCAACTGTTGTGTCAAGAGCAGAGAAATCAGCAAACTGTGCTGGACTCCAGGCCTCAGCACACACCCCTGCTCTATACTCCGCTAGACCAGAGCCACCCAAAACGTGACCTGTTTGCTGTTTGCATGTTTAATTTGGCCTACCACAGAATTTCCCTACCACAGACACACTTTAAAATATATACATATATATATATATATCTACATACACCCACATCTACACATACACACACACACACACACATATATATATATATACACACACACACACACATAAAACTCAACCACATCAGCCCATCAGAAACATTGCATACCATTTTAAACAAGAGGTTTGGGGGCTTCCACAGCAGACCGCTAGGCAACTTCAAATGAAACAGGAGGTTGTAATGCGTGTTTAGTGTGGTCAATCATACAAACCTTCTTCAAAGGCAATTTTATGCACTGCTATGTTTCCTGAGGATCATTCTGGAATACTGCCTTCTTCAAAAACACTGTGTCCAAAGGAGTGAAGCAACACACTCGTGTTTGGAGTTAAGCTGCCCTTTGGGCGGAATTTTGGGTGAGGGTGCTCGATTTTTTTTCAGCCACAATATGACAGTCCGTTTTCCCTCAATCTGGCAACCCATAATTGTGGCATGCTGAGAGGAGGCTGGATGTCATAGCGTTGGCTCCTCTCTTCGCAGGCCACATGGTCCACATTAGCGGGGTATGCTGACTGCTAGTGGGGGGGATTCCTGCCTTATCGGCCCACTGGGACTACAATGTGTACTAGCGTTACATCGCACTTCCTGTCCAAGTCACATATTGGTCAGATCAGATATGCGAGAGAGAAGAACAGCAGTGCAGTGTTTCTGAAGAACACTCTTGGAATGCAAACGGCGCATCTGTAGCGCTGTAATGATACGTAGATGCTGCGCTGCAGGGCGTGAGGTGTTGGAATTTTAGTCAGGGGTCAGGTTTGGGTGTATTGCTCAATACTGAGAGAGGATAATGGGAATATAAATAATGCTGGAGAAAACTACAGTGAAGCAGGCCAAAGCCTCACCTTCTGCTTCAGCATTAACACACAACAACTGAGAAAGGAGAATCCCACTTGTTTTTAAAAAGTCATGAATAATTGAGTCACTGAGATGTAAACACAGTTAGTCCGGGTGGGATGATGGGAAATGGTGCAGTGTGAATATACTTAGGGACACAGATCTCTTTACGATGGTGGATATAGGAGTAAGGGACTGCACTGTCCACAGCACAAAAAATAGCCACTGTCCAAAACCTACATGTCTATAAAGTTTTTCTTGGTCTTCGAACACCCTTATATACCATATGCAGTATGTTGGTGCATGCTGCATCGTGGTCCATGGAGAAACATTGTCTCACTATATACACAACAATGAAGTTCATTTTAACCTTGAACCTAAAACATAAAAATGTGTATTGTCAAAATTGAACTCTTCCGATGTCTGGTTCCTATCACCAACAAATCACACTCTGTGCAAGGTTCTCTGCACAATTTCACATAAAATCTTAAACGTTTAATTATGTACTATTTTTTCACAAAAAACAATAGAACTTCCCATTCCTATGGAAAATGAGTTTCTATATGATACCATGTTTCTATCACTAATCAAAAGGAGCTCCATGCAGCCCTTACTGTTGGATGCACTGTAAGAATACACACACATATTTAAATCATTTTGGAAACTCTAATTTTTATAATTACATTAAAGATCACAGAAGTGTGAAGCATACACATATACACTTGTTTTATTGCTAGCAAAACATGTAACCTCAAAATTCCCATTAGATCAAAACAAAAGTGATTAGAAATCACATTATTAACACCAAACAGGAGATTAAAGGGCAGAAATAGCTGCTCGGCATGAAAAGGAGCTACCCATCATTTTTAAAGCTACATAACCCTCGACTTACTCCTTCACATTCCCTCTATTTAGCTCTTGTTTTTCTCTCGATCTCAGACCATATCTGGACCTGTCCATGTGCGAAACACTGTGTAAAAGTGTTGCTAGCCAAAAACATGGTAGTGTGCTCAACTTACTCTACTTGCCCTTCCCACTCTCATTAGAATGAGAGGGAGAAAGAATGAGCACTAAGAGAGAGAGAGAGAGAGAGAGCACAGAGAGAGATACAGACAGAGAACAGAGAGAGAGAAAGAGGGAGGGAGAGAAGGAGAGAGTGGGGCGTATGCTCTAGTGCTCAGGAATGCAGGAAAACAGAATCATGTGAAAGGCAGGATGCTCGCTGGAATTCTGGGGGCTTTTTTTTCCACGCTCCCAAAACAGACTGTGGTCTCAGAGACAGAGAAACTCCATATTCTATCTTGTCCAACAGTTTTTTTTCTTTTTACTGAAATATGTGAGTACTTCATGGGCTGAGCAGGGAGGCTAGCGAAGAGAGGTTTGGAGGTTTAAAGCCAAGCCTGTTTATGCTCCGTTGCCCATTGGGAATAAGGCCTGGCCGCTCCGGTGCACTTAGAGAGCTCTCTCTCCCTCTGCTCTGCCATGTTGCAGCCCTTCAATAGGCAGCCATCGTAAACAAGATCACACCTCTGTAAACAGTGCACTTACAACACTTGCAGAGCGCCGGAGAAAGTGACTCAAAACAGGCTGCATACACGCAGTAATCAACGCACACATACAGTTAAACAGCCAATAATGTGAAGGAGATACGGAAACTTAGCAGCCAGTTTCCTTTAAGCCTTCAGCAGTCTGCCCCGCCCATTCACTCGGAAGTTATGAGGAGTGTTTCATCCTAGACTGCTTTTCTTTTTATTCTCAAATATGTCCACTAAACAAAGGTAATTAAAGGGTAATTAAAATGTCTGGATCTCACCAAATCACTGAACCCTGCTTAGCATATATCAGTCACTGCAGCACAGTAATCCACTGTTAGTTTAACAGGACAATGAGAGGCTCAAAATGTTCATTTAAACAAATTATGACATTTTACAAATGTCATATATAGACCTCAGGTGCTATAAAAATAAAGTTCATCCATCAATCCCTACATCCATCCACCCATCATCCATCCACCTATCCATTCACCCGTCCACCTGCCTATCCATTCATCTATCCATTCATTCTTCCATTATCCATCTATCCACCCCTATATTCATCCATCCATTCATTTATCCACCCAGCCTTCCATCCAGTCTCATATCCATCCATCCATAACTTTTGAGCTGCTTATCCTTAACCAGGGTCATGGAGTGAAAGAGTGAATCACCCCAGGCAGGTAAAATGAAACCCAATTGAAAAAATGAAGCTTTGCACTGATCTTCTTTCCTGTTCATCACTCAAATTACTCTCTAAACCGATTAAATGAGAATGTACATTGTGAAATACGAATATTTCATTAGAGTAACTGATATTACATCAGAGAGTCAATCTAAACTAATTACAGGCTCCTGCTAAACAGGGATGGACAGACAGTTTAGTGCCTTCCACCATGGCATTGAATGTTAAATGTATATATCTATATATAGACTGCATTTAAAATTCACCTAATAAATTATGCAACACCAGGCCAGCTCTGAACATTGATTTTCTCTTCCCTCAGCCATTTTTATAGTGCCCACAAGTATGTGTCAAATTACAGCTAAAAAGATGCTTTCAGAAAGGAAGAATAAACAGAAAGAGTGGGGGAATGCAAGAGCTGCAAGAGCAGGACAGTGTACTTAACAGAATTATCTATTCAGAATTCTCTTAAATAGAGAAAATGTTGCTCTTTTAAATAGTAGGTTTGTATAAAACTGACAATATACATTTCAGTTATGTCCTAATGCTATCATGATATGGCTTTACATTATATTAAAAGTATAATTGTGAACTCTTTATTTGATGTAAAACCATTCGAATATCCCTCTGCAAATCTTATCGAAATGGTTTGTTTGGGAATTCTAATAGTGAACCATAAAATTAGATTATCCGAAACATCTTTTGAGTATCACAAGGCTGATATTGGCATAATAATTCATAAATTATATATTGAGGAACTTTTCCAAACATGTTGTTCTCCCCAGCAACCTTGCCAGCAGTTGTACTGCTATAATGCACTGAGGAGTTCCCCAGGGTTCCAGTCTAAGCCCTTTAGAGATTTGCGCCTCACCTGCTAAGGCCTTGATGCGGGAGCGCTCGAACAGGCGGGCGGAGCTGTTCTCGTTGTCCCACTCCTCATCCCAGCGGTTATTGACAGTATCCTGGTACTGCTGCTGGATGTCCATGTGGTCATATTCTGCGGCTACTGTCGTCATCCTGACCTCTCTCCTTTCACCTTTTCACCGATCACACTTCCTCATGGGCGGCTTCCTCGGAAGCCCTGTGAGAGTGGAGGCAAAGGTCAGATATGAAATATTCGCATCACACAAATCATTACTATAGTAAAAATAAAAGGCAGGTATGAAGCCCAAATAAATACATGATATACAATTAATCATTTACATCTCTATATTTTGAAATCTCCTTCATAAATATTTGATTTGGGTGCATTTGCTATATTGCTGAGCGCTACTGTTAGGGCTGCTGTTAAACTAAATTTTTTGGGGCTTGTTAAAAGTGAAAGAAATATCAAACCAACTACCAATATACCAATCTGCACCAACCCTCAACCAACCCCCCAATCCAATCACAAACTGAATCTATCAGTGTCTTTAAATGTTCAAGAAGGGAATGATATTCTAACTGGGAATCCAATGGAACATTGGACAGGTACAGAAAAATAAACTTTCAGACAAGAATTGTTACTAAGTGAGGAAGCTGGGTGTAAGACAGGATTCCTTGCCCATGAGATGAGCTGTGTGTAAGAATTTTCAAGAGTGAATAGACTGTCATTGTGAATAAGAAACTGATCTTAATGCTTTGCCTGGTAAAAGGATGGGATATGAACGAATGAATGAGTGAACAAACATGTTGGCACTCCTTCCCGAGGTTAGGAGACACATCGCCCCCCTCTGGTCAACCTTCGGACATGCCCTGTGTGCCCTCCAACAATCCATATCCAGAACGTGTGGACAAGTATAGTTATTTGTGTTCTTTAGCAAAGGGTAATTCAGAACAGTGGCAGCACAGCAAAGCTTTTCTGGCAGAGCTGGCAGACTGTAATGTCTCCTGCCAGAGGTTTCTCTGTATTTGCTGTGTGCAGACTCGCTCTCCTTAATTGAAATCAGCACTCTGCCCTCAAATGCATGAGTGCATCTCTGCTTGACAAGCTCAGCGAATACCTCTTGTGTGTAAGTATGTGTATGTGTGTGTGTGTGTGTGTGTGTGTGTGTTTGTAAAATCTTGCTGTCAGCACTATGTCTGCTGAGAGTCAGAAACCCGTGAACTAGGGCCCAGTACCAGTAATGTGTGTGAGGCCTTACTGCAGAGGTGCCAGACACAACAAAACACGCATAGACACACACACAAAACAAACAAAACAGATTTGACCTTTTCATAGCGCGAATGTAGGGCGTCTCTCAATGCCTGGCTTGTGGCACTCTTGGGCTCAAACTGCATTGGCTCCTATTAAAACAGTGTTCATTTTTCTAATTGCTACCATAAGGTTCGAGCAGAATAAAGAATGTGCTTTAGTCCTATGGGACCCCCCCTTTTCTTCCTATGCATACCTCCCACCCACACACAGCATAAGAGATGTGTGCTGGATGGCCTGTCTAGCTGTGCGAGTGAAACGCTTTATTAAAGCCTTGACGCAAATTGCACTCGACTATTAAGCAAAATGAGTCTCCTGCTGAGACCCCCTTCGTTCCCGTGTCGCCTCCGCCTCTTAGCGTGTTTGTTGACTCTCAGACTTCTGTCGGTGGAGGTGGCTAAATATATCCACGCCACTGGGCTGGGCTCTTTACATGTGTAGGCTGCAGAAGCTGGAGTCAGGGTGGGCACAGACAGGATAAAATAAACACATGGGCAGCTCTGGAGTCTAAAGGCTGGATTTATACATAACATACATGATTTATACGTGGATTTCTGGCTGTTCAGACAACAGCATGGGCTTAAAAAAGACCACAAGCACGCACATAAGACAACTCTTGAATACACTCAATGTATTACAACCTGATCTTACCAAAAAAGGCACATTAGAGGACAATTTGGCACGCTAAGAACCTCTAAAAACTCAACTCAAATAAGATATCAATACCAAATCAATACCCAACTATCAATACAATATGATTTCAGGCATCCCTGATCTTCTAGGTAAAAAGGTTTTGTGCATGCCTACAAGTTACTACTTTTATTGTACATTTTGGATGAAGCAGTTACAGAAAATGAATGAACGAATGAATTTTACAGGTAGCACTTTCGGTTATATTTATATGGCTTAATAAAATAACAAAGCTTCTGAATATAGGTTATGAAAAATATAGCTTCTGAAAATACTAATGTCATGATCAAATATGTGTGTATGTGTGTGTGTGTGTGTGTGTTTATATGTATATACGTTAAAGGTTATGTTCCAAGAGCACTAGCGTATAGTAAAATACTGTTCATGCATATTTTCTTTTTTCTGCACTGTCATTTTCTTTCATGTAAGCATGGTAAATACAGTAATAACTTCATTTAAATTACAGTAATAAAAACACAGGACGAAAAATACAAAAATACTCTAGGAGGAGAAATGATTAGCCTTCTCGGATTGGGTACTTTCAAACCTCCCACCTTGGAGTACAACGAGGGATGCGTCAAAGGGCAGCAGCCAATCAGCAGCAAGGAGAAATAAACAGCGTTCTCGGACTGGCTACTTTCAATACAGCGGTATTTTACCATCACAAGCCGCACGTTCTTAGTAATAATTTCAGTTATTTTTATATAGAAATGTAGCTGAATTTATTACAAAATTAGTAAATCATATTTTTCTTAATAGTTTAACACTTAAATGAATGAAAATGTATATATTGCCCAAATAAAGCTGTGACATCCGCTTTAGCGGAGGTGCTTAGCAACCCAGCCAGAGGACGTGGGGGCATGGTGGACGTGGTCCGAATGTCACTAAAGCAAAAAAATGCGGATGATATCTGCAGTATCCGCGTTAATGCGGGGTTTCAGCGAACAATTATCAGTTGGGTTCTCAGGACTGAAACCACGACTTCTGATTCATGTTGAAAAGTGGGGGTTTACTGTACAAGACTGTTAAAAGTGACGTTACTAACATTAGTGTCAGGATAGCCATCATATTCCTTGGTATCAAACCTAAAAGGAAAGGCATGCCCACTTCTGCTGGAGTCTCATGTCACTAGAGCCATATATATCTACCCCTCTGCCAAAACACTGTTTTATTGATTCTTTATGTGCTTCCAGATGTACTGAGTGACTGAGCCCAACAGCAGAGACGCACTGTGAGACACCAGCACTTGAACTACAGCATTTCTGCCCTCGACGCAGATCAACATGTCAGAATGTAAGAATAAATGAAGGCCATTTACAGTAATGGTGGAAGCCTGTGGGCTGCTGGTAATGCACCTCCATTAGCCTCTCTCCTGTTACAGGTTCTCCAGAGTAGCAGCGCTGAGCGTAGGGCTGAGCTTCGTTTCTGTGAACTGGCTAAATAGTTCAGGTTGCTTCTAATAGACACTGCCTCTAAGAACTATGCTGTCTTATAAAAATCTCATAATTATTCTTGCCATAATTATGCTGTCATATGCTGCCCTTTCCATGACTGCATTGTTATTCATGATAAATGGACCAACAGAATGGTCTAATGTTTCCTCTAACGTTAACATTTCAGACAGCATCAGCATGTTTTTCCATATTATTTGTTGCATATACTGAACCCTGAGGAAAACAAAAGGCTTTGGTCCGTTACATCTACTTCATGAAAACCAGAGCAGAGAATGTATTGCCACTTTCTGTGATAATTTCTCGCTATTGAGAGTAAGACATGATTTATTTACTGAAAATTGCATATCACGTTAAGGATGTCCATTGATTCTGGAGAATCTTAGAAAGTCAGGATTGTTTGCAGTAGTGATGAAAGGAAGCAAATGTCCAAGGTATTTCATGCCTCTGAAGGTTCTCTCACATAAAGTTAGTCCCTGAAATGGTTATAAAACAAATGGCTATACACCAACTGATGCTGAAGATACTGCTTTACAATCATTTTAAGGTAAGATATTCATCCTGAACTGTAAATGGGAGAGAAGTACATGCAGGGTGTTGTAACAGACCAAAAACTGTAAAATCTTTTTTAATTTAGCACTACATTACAAATAAGACCTCAGAAGACACACCCATTCATTTATGATTACGTTAGCGTGAGAATGGCAACTGAGGGTTCTGTTAAAGAAATCTGCACATTTCTTTATGAATGAATACATTGAAAGTTACAAGTGAATGGCTAGACTTCAACCCGAAAAAATGCCTCCAACGCCACCTACTGTGCTATGGTGGTAACTGCTCATGATTCAAGCCTATTTGATTTCATTATAAACAGCTGAAGTACACCTAAACAATATAAAAATAATACGTAAGATATTATAATTAATCATAACACTGATAATATCATTATTATTCAGGTCTTATGAGCACACCGCATTGGAGATGAAGTACTGTAGCTTACAGTGAGAAAAAAACAAGGGATTAATCATTTATATCATTCTCATTATCATCATTGTCGTCGTCATCACCAGCCCTCTCTCTGTCTCTCTCTTCCTCCCTCTATCTCTTAAAGGCCATTACATTCCTCTGTCCACTCATCTTCCACTGATTCCATTAGTTGGCAAACAAGAAAAGATCTTTTGCCGGTCACTATGGAGACGGGTCATTACTCTAGCAGCCAGACAGGGCTGCATGCAGCCAGACTTCTGGAGATTACATGGCATTTTTTGTATTTGAGCGTTAACAAAAAGTCCCTTATTTTGACTATAATACACCAATTTTTGGCATATTTGCCATCAGGGTAAAATCTTGCAATGTGCATGTCAGGTGTGTGTGTGTGTATGTGTGTGAAAGGCTCTTAATTTATCAGACCCAGCTGTGCTTGATGTGCCGCTCACTCTATTTGAATGCCTCCACTCCAAAATAGCCCTAAATAGTTGTAATGGGCTGCTGTGTCTATTAGAACTTTTAAAGGTAGAGCAGAACCTTTCTCTGTATTTGGACCAGGTATATAAAACTTTGCAGAGATGAGGAGGATGGACGATGCACTCGGGTTCATGATGGAACACGGCGATCGATGTGTTTGTCTGCGGACACATTAACATTAACATCGGCTCCGTAAGCTCCAGTGGCCGGCGGTGAGCTGAGAGAACATTAGCCTCCTGTTTGCTGATATGACCAATCGATTTATGGAGGAAAGCAAAAGGACGGCCATCAGTGGAGATCTTCCAGATCAGCAGGCCACTCATTACTGACCGATCATCATCACGCACACTGTGTGCGGGCACTCAGCGAGCGGAGCTGCAGAGAAATGACGCTCTCTCGCTCTCCAGTTATTTCTCATGTCTCTGTATCTTTCTTCTTTATCTCTTTTCTTAGCTTCTCTTCTTTTCATCATTCTCTCTCTTTCTACTTTCACTGTTTCTTTCTCCTTTCTGTTTGTGCCTTTCTCCTCTTCACTCCCTCTATTAATTTATCTTTATGCTTCTTACATTTGTTTCGTTTTTCCTTTTTAATTTCACTCATTTCTCTTGCTGTATCTCTCTTTATATTCTTGCCTCTCTCTTTTTCTTTCTGTCTCTTTCTTTACTTCCTCATCTCTCACTTCCATTTTGTCTTTCTTTGCTTTCATTCCTTCTGTTTCTCTCCTCTCCCTTCTTAGTCTTTGCAGCTTTCTTTTGATGTTCTCTCTTCTTTCTCTTTCCTTTTTTTCCTGATACTCTGATTTGCACTCCCTCTCTTATTTTTCTTTCTTTCAGCCTCATTCCTGTCTCTCTTCTTCTTTTTAGTGTTCTACTCTTTTTCTCTCTCTCCCCCCCCATTTCATTCTCTCTGAAGCAGAAAGAGAAGGAAGAGAGGGAGTGAGACAGAACTACGCACCCCAATTTCTCTTTCTCCTTTTCTTGCTCCTCCCCTCTCCCTCGCTTACTTTTTTCTTGTCTCTCTCTTTCAACTGTTCTCTCTCTCTACTGTTCTTCTCTCTCTTTTCTTACTGTTCTTCTCTCACTCTCTTTCTACTTTTCTTCTCTTTTTCTATTTCTACTGTTTTTCTCTCTCTCTCTTTCTACTGTTCTCTCTCTACTGTTCTTCTCTCTCACTCTCTCTACTTTTCTTCTCTCTTTCTCTTTCTACTGTTCTTCTCTCTCTCTCTCTGTCTCTCTACTGTTCTCTCTCTATCTCCTTTACTTGCTCCTTTCATTTTCTGTCCCTCTCCTCTTTGTTTTTGTCTTTGTCTAATCTCTCTCTCCTTCTTTCCTTCTTTCTACCGTTCTACTCTCTCTTTCTACTGCTCTCTCTCTCTCTCTCTCTCTCTCTCCCCTGCAGGAAATGAAAGCTGGATAACACTACAGCTACAACAAATGGCCTCCTCTACATTCTCTCTATTTTTTTTCTCCCTGTGAAGAAAAAACAACCCCAAAGCCTGTGGGAGTGGAGAGGGCCATTATTATGAAACAGGAAACTGGAGCCTCCAATCTCTGTAAACTTGGCTCGATGTGCGGACCCCTGCTCAGCTTAGACAGAGATGGTGCAGCGGGTCCGCTTCTCCAGCCTCCCGCCAAGACTCGGCCTCAGTACCGGCCATGACTGATCAGGCCTAAAACCCACACTGACAGTGTATTGTTTCAACCTTAGTGTGGTCAGATAAATAAAAACACTGTTTTTAAGGCTTGGCACAGTAACTCCAACAAGAAAAGAGAGCTGCGGTTTTCCGAACAAGATTTATAGCGTCTCTAGCTCATCCTCTCTTCCTGAAGAGTCATGCACTTAAATGCCACAAGGGGGCGCTGTTGTGTGGCTTTCTATAATGAAACACTTGGAAAACCCATTAGATACTTGGAGCTGATAATGATTAGCTGTGTCTCGGGAGATTAGGCGAATATCATCGCGAGTGTTTACGGGGCGAGAGAAGAAATGAAGAAGGGTCAAACTTTCCCGGAGGGTCTTGGGCCTGAGGACCAGCGCCCTGAAGCTTAAGGCTCCACCCATCTATGTGCAGCTGTTTCAGTGATAACGCAACACATCTCTCACAGTCCAGCAGACACTGAGCCTCACAAAACAGCAGTCTGTTCCACCCTGCTGCTTCCTTCACACACACCTACCCACCCACACAAACACACACCAGGCCATGCAAATGAACATACATGTGGCTTTTCTGCTGTAAATGGTAAAGTGTGCTGATTAGTAAACTACTTCAGCAGTCATTTTGTTTGTTTATATATGGTATTTATACCCCCCTCTCTAAATGACCACATCATTTTGTGTATTTATAGTATGATGTATTTTTGATGAGTTTTGATACTATAGTTTATATTGTTATTGTCTTCGTGGCTCTACGGTCATAGCTAGAGATGCACCGATTGCAATTTTCTTGGCCGATTCCGATTACCGATTTTTGTGTAAGGTGATTGACCGATACCAATTTTTCCAATACTGATCCCCCCCCAGATAACAGGAAATTAGAGCTGCTGTGACATTGACACAAAAAAAACAAGTTTCAACTTTTTTAATGTAACGATGTACATCCTTTCCCTGTTTACTAGTTACTTTTATAATAATGACATGATAGTGGCAGCTCTACAGCAAATACAAACAAAAATCAAATTTTCTTTAATATAAAGCTTTATTTTCATAATTATTTTACTAATTTAAATAAGTAAAATGTAATAAATACACCCCAAAATAAAGCTCAATAAAATACAAATACAACTGAAGTGTAACATATGCTTTCAAAGGTGCAGTGAGTGAACAAAAAATAACAAGCACCTTTTTTTCTCCACATATATTGACAAAATGCCACAAATTGAACAAAATGACAAGTTTATTTTGGTAAACAAAATAAAGCAAAGTTATTCAAAATGGTTTGATGTGAAGTGTTCCATGCCGGAGAAACTCGTCAAGTCACAGTGGTGGTGATAGGAACCAGACATCTGACGCGCTTAATGCTATCAAACCAAGCATCTCTTTTATTACCCATCAAAATCAAAATGCAGCCACAGATGTGAGAAACCACGTGATTATGGCAGAAGAGCAGATTAAACATCAGAAATAGCAACGTTAATGCTCTAAAAGCTCCCTCATGTAAAGTTATTATATACAGAAATACACTAATGCCTGGTTTCCAAAGCATTTTTAAAAAAAATCTAGATAAGATAAAGAGGTAAATGAAGCCAAATGAGCATTAAAAGAATGAACATCTGGGTTTACTGCTGTGAGTAGTATATAAAGTAGCTTTATGATCGTTGTAGGCCCTTCGGACGCCTGGTTCCATGCTTTTACTACAGCAAACCAATTCAAAGACCATAGAATCAATTAAAAGCTAAACTAAAATCTGTGCTTTTGGTGGAATTTCTTTTTTTTTCCATGTTGATTTTTCTTCAATTGCTATAATAATAACTGCCCCTAGTTGGGTATAATCAGGGTAAGCATCTGTTGATTTTTCAGTACAGTATCGCTTAAAATGACACTGTAGTCACTTCGCTTCTCTCGCTATTTGCAGATTAAAGCTGGCCAATGGTAACACGGTTATCACCATGGCTCTCTGCATCCTTGGCGACTTATTTTCTGTGTTCTAGTAGCAGCCCGTGACAAACTGGCTTCACATTGGGTCCAGTATTGTCTTTTCCTCACATAAAACTGTCTGGTCTGTGGGGCGGTCATGCTGATGTACCGTATTTCACCCTTAACCTGGGCTTACCCTTAAAGTGTGGGCAGAAACACAAATTTTCCACCATTTTCCCACTCTCTTTAAGTGCTTCTGAATTTGAGCTTGCACTGTTAGCTAGGCAGCAAAATGTACATGCATTTAGTTATACATTATTTACTCTGAAACCCTTTCACATCCTTTACATACGTCCACCTCAAGCTCTGTGCAGTGCTTTGAGGAACACTTGAGGCTTTAGGCTCCAGATCTGTGAGAGACAGTGTGTGTGTGTGTGTGTGTGTGTGTGTGTGTGTGTGTGTGTGTGTGTTGTAGGAGGCTAGTGTTCTGGTGAAAATCATCCAGTTCAGTCTGACACCACGTTGCCCTAGTAGTCGAGTGGGATGGAGAAACATCAGGGACACATCCTTCAACCTGACTAAGCCCTCCACCTCCAACACACACACACACACACACACTCACGCTACTAAGCTCGGCCTTGTCTGCACACTCCCCCACACACATGCTATCCAGAACAGCTCGCTGGCGAACGTTCCCTAAAAGCCAACTGTTCCCTTTGCGAAGGGGCCGCGATATCTCCCTATGCATTCTTCCTCCTCAGATATGCCTGTTATCTTTGGTATGTAGCTTAGCTTGGCACATGTTATCCCAAAATACTACCCCCATCAGTTGCAGAAGCATCTCACAGAAAGGGCGAAAGCATTTTGGGTGTGTCCGACGCTAAAGGATGCTACGCAGGCTGGTTCAGAATGTGTTCAGCCGAGCCGATTTCTTCAAAATACACTCCAGTGAACCAGCCAGCCTGACCCCGGATGGCTCCGGCAGACACACAGTATGGCTATTGTAGTGGCTGCTCGCTCACTTGTTGCTGGCAAATCCTGAGACAATACTTCCCGTGCAGTTGCTGGGGTTGCTTAGTAACAGATCCAACCAGTGTTGGTGGTGAATAAGAGGCACCATCTGGCGCCGCTGCACGAACCCATGCCACTCCAGGCCTGGCGATTTCAGAGCCTGATAACATGAAAAGCGACAACTGTCTGACTGCAAGCAAGCTAAACAGTGTAAGAACATTTACACAGCAGAACTGGCAAAGAAAGCATAGTTACAGAGAGGCAGGATAATAAATAATAAAGGCCCGTTTAAATATCAGAAACTATTTTCACGGCCCGGCATTTAAAGAGTGGCAGATAAATATACATATAAGTATTTATACAAATAAATGATAGGCATAAAAATGGGGATATTTTAAAATATATACCCCAATATAATAATGGGGTATCTTTAAAATATAATAATAAACGTAAATCCAGTGTGTACTCGCAGCTTTATTAACAGCATTTTCATAACAACGAGCCGACAACAAACACGGTAACATCTACGGTTTTTTTCTGTGCAGCCCCCGGACCGGTACCACGCGACCCACGGCCCGGTACCGGTCCGAGCCCCGGGGGTTGGGAACCACTGCTCTAGCCCGTCTAATCCGACAAATACATCATGCCAAGTTAAAGTGGACCTTATTGTCACACCTTAACACATCACAGAACAAGTGCAAACATTGTAAAATTGTTCTCTGCATTTAACCCATTCACCATACGAAGCAGTGGGCAGCCAGTGAGTATTTTGCTCAAGGGTACCTCATTGGTGCCACTGGCTGTCTTGGGATTCAAACTCACAACCTTCCGATCACAGGGGTAACTCCCTAACCACCTCTTAAAGTATGTTAAAGATACAATGGCTGATGGGTTTTATAGGTTGGGTTATATATAGTCCTTATAGGAAAGTATATCCACCCACTGGGCATCCTGACCAAAACTCTCTTTTGACCAAAGATCTATTTTTACTACAAGCTACAATCACGTTCAAAAAAAGCGTATTACAAGTCACTAATAAACATATATTCTATCTACCACACATGCGTATATAGCCATGGTTTTACAAGCAAGCCATCTGGCTCTTTTTATTGAAGGATGGGACTTTCTCCAGAAACACATACTATATGGAATGCATTGAGCTTTCCTATTTTTCAGTCTACTCTTTTATAATATCTCTGGTTTTATCCTTCATTTGGGATAAGTGTGCATTTTAGGAGAATGTAATTTTATTCACAACAGTCCAGTTAGACTTTGATTACAGGTCATGGTTAGGAGCAAATCCATCTGGGCGACTGACTTGCTGATAAACAATAAATGTTTAAGCCAAGAATATCAATGCCAAGCCCTTCAGTAACCATCTGAACCAGTGCTGGTATTGATTACTGGCTTTGGCTCTGCACTAAACATATGATTCACCAAGATTAGAAGTTACACATAACTTTGGCCAAAGACAACAACAGTAAGACTGTTAGCCACAAAAGCCAGTGCTGGTAATGATTATTGGTCATAGTTCTGCACTAATCATCTGGGCTGCTGGTATGTCATATTATGACAAATGTTCAGGCCAATAGTCTTGCACAAACTCTGTGTTCGGCCCTGCACTGAGAAACAAAAATGACTATGGCCAACATGTTGAAATGACATAAAGTACAGTCCTCCGCTTCACCCCGCCAGAGGGACGGACACGGCCCCTGGAGCCTGGTCAGGGAGCAGCGGGAGAGACAGGGCAGGCACGACATGAGGACACAACCCCAAAAATCAGCAGGGAACAGGGCACTTTGGCTGCTTTCCCCGTGCTGGAGGTTACCGGATTCCCACGGTTGCCATGCTTTGGCTCTTGAAAATCACTTACTGGGCGCTTGATGAAAGGCATGTTTTACAGTGGCCCCATGCAGGCATAACATGGGAAAATGCACAAAAAATTCACGGGCAAAAGTTCCATCGACCATCAACAATAATATTTTAGTCTCTGTCAAATCTGTGATGTTTCCAATGCATGTCTTTGGGTTTGTCCCTTGATGTTAGTCACCTTTTATTTTACTTGAAATAATAGAGGCTATAAGGGCCAGCTTGTGGTTAGTGATGTTTTACCTTTCTTTCTTATGTTAAGTAATCTATTAATTTAGCTGAGAAGGAAGCAGGCCACATGGCAACACTCCACCATCACTATAGTAAATCTCCTGTAATTCTTGTCTAAACGTTTACTGTAAACAAATGAGGTGAATGTTGTAATATTGGGGCTTAGAGTCTACTATGACACGGATTCGTCAAACAAACATTAGAGCCCATAAAAAGCAACAGCACAGTGTCAGACAGTGGACAGCCATTCTGTCATCATAAAGGAATACCGTTTGGCCTTATGACAACATTTACCCTGTAACAGGGTTTATCAATCTCCATTTGGAGTTCTCACACTGTTATTATTGCCCCTAAATATCACTCCTTGGACGGCATGTGGAACTAATTAACACAAATTCCATAATAGTTAGCCAGCCTTCTGTTTACAAAGGCACAAGTCCAAAACCTTAACTATTAGATATTGTTTGGTGCTTAACACGATGGATGGGGACTATATTCACTAAGAAAAAGTGAATATAGTCAAGAATGGTAGTATGATGCATGGACACCAGATGTTCAAGGCTGATGAATATGAAAAGTTTGCAGATTGTTAGATAAGCTACATGACCCCCAACCACTCACTGTTTATGATGTTACACCAATCAGTGCTAACAAAAAACAGAAAGGGGCTCCCGAGTGCTACAACTGTCTAAGCATTGGTCCATCACAAGCTCGATCCCTCGTGGTACTGCAGCAATCCATGACTAGTAGTCGAATATATACTCTTCAAATCACTTGTGAAGTGGGAGGGGCTTACACAAGGATAGTGAACAGTTAATGAGCAACAGCTGTGAACAGCAGTCGGCTTACTCGAGGACAGTGCCTGAATTACAGCAGTGGAGAATAACTACAGTAAACAAGCAGGAGGGGGCTCTCAATGTTAGTTGTTCTCCTAAGTATGAATCCCAGCATACATTATTTGGGTAAAAATACAACATGACAACCACAAACACTGACCAGCATGTACTATGGATATCTTGTGATATTCTGTGGTGATTCTGAGAGCTGTGGTCATTTTAGCATGCAGTAGGCTCTACTAGCAGTAGTTCGAGAGGCCCTGGAGAGGGAAACCTACTGAAATACAAACGCTAATTTTCTTTTTACTTTACTGATAGTCAACTACTTTGAACGACTAGTGAAACTCTTTATAGATATAAATGGGTGGAGCTGCTTAGGGTAGAATTAACTTAAATTGTATTCGTGTGGAAACAATGTATTACATCGAATACCATTTAGTTCTCCAGTTCACACCCTCCTTAACCTAATATGCAAATTCAGCTTATCTCGGTTCAAGCCCTCTCTACAGGCCGGTGCCTTCTTATAAGGGTGGGCTGTTGTGAATCAGTGACAAAAAACAGCTCGACAGGGACAAATGATGCGACGAGCCGTCTGTCTTTTGTTAGGGCCACTGGAGATGTCATGTGCTGCGAATGTCACCCGCATTAGAGAATGGGCTTCATTTATGACCTCACATCCTGAAGCTCTGGAAAATGTTAGGCGTTTTTGCCCTTATCCCCACATTCACCCCTTTAACAAAGACTAACTGGACATAATGTTCATACAAAGTCAATGGGAGGAATAAATCCAAAGGCTCATCCAAAACAGAGAACGACATCGCCCAGAAGATTTCAGAGCAGCGAGACGTCCTCAGTCTCAAATGTGACTAATCTGAGGACCTTAGTCTTTTCTGAATCTAGATAAAAGAGATTTTTTTAAACTCAGGGAGTCAGACTGTGGAATGCAGTAAAATTAGATCCACTTAAAAGCAGACAGGAGCTAGCGAGGCTTGAAGGGTGGGAAAACCAGTGGAATAGCTCTGACACTCCTTGGCCTTTGTTAGTAACTGGGGGTGCAGCTGATACCCACATTCCATGATGATGACTACAACGTCTGGCCTTAAACCAGGCAATAATGACGTTTAAAAACAAACTACTCGACTGCTATCATTAGCAGAGATGGTCACTGCTGATTTCTATTAATAGTAGGGCTGCAACAACTAATCGATAAAATCGATAATAATCGATAATGAAATTCGTTGTCAACGAATGTCGTTATCGATTAGTTTGGCTGCTCACGTTACTGAGGAGCGCTACCACAAGATGCACAAATGTACAAAGATACACACAGCCGCTCGCAGTGGAGGTTACAGAAGCGTCTGCAGGAAAAAGCGTGCGCTTTTTGGGGATGGCGAA
>JBBPDH010000105.1:56926-68322 GCA_037974565.1 Clupeocharax schoutedeni
AGAGAGGGAGAGGGGGGAGAGAAAGAGAGAGGGATGGAGAGAGAGAGGGATAGAGAGAGAGAGGGGGAGGGAGGGAGAGAGAGGGAGAGAAAGAGGGAGGGAGAGGGAGATGGAGGGAGAGGGAGATGGAGAGGGAGAGTGTGTTCTCAAATCTGGATTACAGATTGCAGGACTGACCTTGAAAGACTGCTTGGAACGTTTAAGTTTCCAACTTGCAGCGTCGGCATCTTTGACTCTTATTTCAAATAATTTAATTCTCTAAATGAGGCAAAACAGTGAGTTTTACAGCTTCTGACATCAAGGTGAACTTTGACAAGACACAGATAAATATAATCCAACACATGAGAATGGAAACGGCCCTTAATGAGGACATACAGGCTCAGGGTGGGCAGCAAGATGGGCAACATGCTTTACTGGAAATATCTTGGCATCATCAGAGCTTGAAGGGACTGAGAAACTGCAAGCTTCATTACAAAGAGTGCATAATTAATTCTGTTAAACTGCATTTAGTTTAGTCAGAAAATCACAGTTGGCACCAAAACTTGCATCAATGTATTTAATGTTATTTGTATTACACAATAGGAAAACACCAGCAGCTTTTTATATTCTGTGAAAGTTTCAAGACTAATGTAATGACAGAAACAGTGTAATATTACCTCGGATTTTGATATTTTGGACTAAGAGCAATGATATGAAGTGCTAAATAAATATTGCTGCATATATAATTCTGGCAGAATTTTTAATAGCACTAATTTCTGTTTAGGCTTTTCAAATATATAAACCCAATTCCTGAAAAATGAATTATCATGAAGCATACAGCACATTGTGAAAATGTCTTAAAGTATCGCGATGTTGTGATCCCACCATATCGCCCTAATTCCAATGGTCTGATTATGCAGTTGCTTAAAACAACACCCCAAAAAATGTGTTTGTTGATACGTGAGGCGAACGCAGGCTTTTCAAATTAATTTCCTCCTCCCAGGACTTTGAAGATGAGATCACTATCGCCTCAGAAGACAAGCAGCCTGAGTTCAGCCAGTCCAAGGTGGGGACAGAGAGAGAGAGAAAGACAGAGAGAGAGAGAGAGAGAGAGAGAGGAGAGAGAGGAGAGAAAGGGAAAGAGAGAGAGAGAGAGAGGAGAGCGAGAGAGGGAAAGAGAGGAGAGAGAGGAGAGAAAGGGAAAGAGAGAGAGAGAGAGAGAGAGAGAGAGAGAGAGAGGAGAGCGAGAGAGGGAAAGAGAGAGAGAGAGAGAGAGAATGGGTGGAGGCCAGGAATCAATCACAAATGGATTACGTGCCTGGAGTGTGTTTCTCATATTGAGGAAGAGGGCTGGGTTATACAGCTTGATTTGGTCTGCTGGCCTGCACCTCTCTATTTCTCTTGCTAACACACACACACACACACACACACACACATGCAAATATCTTGTCCCTGTTCCAGGTGACAATGTACACTGTTGTAGACAAATATGGCGCTGAAGTGCCAGTATTATATTACACACGTCCTGTACTGTGATCTATAAAATAAGATTATGATCTGAAAACAACTGGCTTACATAAACACCCATTTTGTTTTGTTCCTTAATACATTACACACTCAGTTATATTATATATGATATATATTACATATTTATTTAATGGTATCAAATACATGTTTGAAGCAATACATGCAAAACTAGAAAATGCATTTCCACAAGAACATATGAAGTGTGAAAGGGAGTCTTGAATTTGCAATGTTTTGAAGCAATACATGCAGCACAAGTGGATTAATAATTCAGCAACAGGACAATATTTATGGTTACGTGATTTTATTAAGTTACGTTAGTTTGTGTGCACATCATATTGTCACCAGCTGCATGTCTTCTTACAAAAAGAGCATCATTCAGCCGGTTTAAATGGATTTAGTTCAGTGGAGAGTGTGAAGCAGTGGATAAAAATCGTTATACTTATAGTTTTGATTTTAGTTTTTGCAGCATCGCTGCTCCTTTTTTCTGTCCCAATTTAATTGAAGTTGCATTTTTGTCCTACGATTCTAATTCACAATAAACAGCACCAAAATTAGCTTTAAAAAGCTTCTGGAATGGAAAACCTAAAATGATTATACAAATCTGACCACTAAACCAAGGAGGGAAAAGAACTAAAATAACTTTTATCTTTTCTACATAAACCTGTGGACATTCGCATCTCATCATAGCCTTGATGAATTCATTGCAATCACAGTATTTTGTGTCGTTATAACACAGATTCCAGACTGTGTGGAGAACAACATTCAAATGTAGAAGCTAGGAGTACAGCGATACAGTCAGGAAACTTCTGTTCCACCACGCCATGGAACTGAACCTTCCTAGGGAGTTCCCAATGAAAACAATGAGTCCGGATCACACCAGAGAAGTCACTTTTCCTTTCAACTGGAAGTTCAAAGCTTCTATTAATCATCAATTATTACACTTTGACATTGTATTGTTGCTGCGAGGAACAGGAGTTTATGGCTTCCGTGCTTCCATTATGGCCAATATTAAGTACTACAGGAAAAGAAACACAGTATTCACAAGAACCATCAAGATCTTCAAGTTCCTGTTAGAGTCCACACGCTAGTTTCTGACACAATTACACCACAAAGCTACACACACCCTCCTCTTAACGTCTTCATCCTGCCACACTAATGCTAGCACAACCATTGTTAATGGCTAGCCCACTCAATGACCTCAGTGCCTTAGTGACATTGACAGACCACTACTGGCGGCCAAAGAGTGATGGTTTGGAGCATCCCCAGTTATGAAGCTTCACCAGGCTTTATTCATGGCCGCACCTCCACTGTTAAAGGTTTGCCACCCCACTGACCTCAGACCCTCTGTTATAACAGAAACTTCATCTCTGAAGATTCCTAGCCCTGCTTCTCTTGGAACTTCCATAAGTAAGGTCTCTACCGACATCAGAGCCTCTGTTGCATTGAAGCACCGATACTGAAGGCCAACAGCAACCTCTAGTCCCTCACAATTCCAGAAGGTGGCCTGGTGGCTAGGAAGTTGCCTTTGCAATCTGAAGGTTGTGGGTTCAAGCCCCAGGACTGCCAATGGCACAAGTGAGGTTCCATCCTCAGACACTGTTTCCTGGCCAACACTGTCAGCAGCCCACTGCTTCACTAAGGTCAATATGGGTTAAATGTAACAGATTCTAGTAATTTTATCCAGGGTAAATATAGTATATGACATAAACAAAAGCAATTTAAAAATTTAACACCGCACTCATGCTAGCACCTCCACAGCTAATGGCTTGCCTCCCTACTGACATCTGTGCTGCAAGGATTACGCTTGAGCAGGAGCTAATATCTTAATATCTTCACTGTGAATTAGGAACATGAGGTCCTTGCACTGAAAGCAATGGCCATGTTTTGTAACTAGGAGGTCAGGGCCAGGCCGTTTGGATGAGGGTCGGGGTCAAGGCCTATATCACCACACAGCTGTGTGTCTTTGACAACCCAGCCCAGGCTGTTGTCCGTCCATCCAGCTGGTGAAGTGGGGCGTAGGGGAATGGATGGGTGGATAATAGAATGTGTTTAAACTGTTTAAACAAAGCTGTGGAACACAGCTGAGGGCTGGAGGAAGTGACTGGAGTGTGAGGATACATTCTGCCAGATGTCATAGATCTTCTCATGATGATCCTGATATGGACCATGAACTTGGGCTGTCGCTGCTGACTGTATTAGTGTCTACAAACTATTTCGATCAGTGATCAGAGCTTTTATATAGTTCAGATATTACAAAGGGACTTCAAGGTTAAGTAAACTTTATAGGTTTCCACATATTATCCATGTCTAAATATATATATAGCATATAACCAGTTTTACAGATTTACTACTGTAGAGAATCTAAATAACTACTTCATTAGTAAAGAATCTAAAAAGACATAAGAGAAGAGAAATGAAATGAAAGAGAAGAGAAATAAAGAGAAAATAAGAGAGAAGAGAATGAAAGAGAAGGGGAGAGAACAGAAAAGAGGAGAACAGAGAAGAAGACACTAGAAGAGAAGAGAAGAAAAGAGAAAAGAGAAGAAGAAAAGAGATGAGAAGAAAATGAAAGAGAGGAAATGAGAAGAGAAAGGAGTAGAAGAGAAGAGATAAGAAAGGAAAAGAGAGGAGAAAAGAAGAGAGGAAAAGAGACGAAGAAGAGAGGAGAAGAAAATGAAAGAGAAGAGAAGAAAGGAAAAGAGAAAAGAAGAGAAGAGAGGAGAAGAGAAATTAAAAGAAGAGAGAAGAGAAGAAAGGAAAAGAGAAAAGAGGAGAAGAGAAATGAAGAGAAGACGAAGAGAAGAGAAGAAAGGTAAAGAGGAAAGCGAAGAGAGGAGAAGAAAATGAAAGGGAAGAGAAGAGAGGAGAAGAAAATGAAAGGGAAGAGAAGAGAGGAGAAGAAAATGAAAGAGCACAGAAGAAATGAGAAGAGAAAGGAGAAGAAGAGAAGAGAACAGAAGAGAAGAGAGAAGAGAAAAAGGAGAAGAGAAGAGAAGAGAAAAGAGAAGAGAAGAGAAAAGAGAAGAAGAGAAGAGAACAGAAGAGAGAGGAGAAAAAGAAAGAGAAGAGAACAGAAGAGAAGAGAAGAGAAGAGAATAGAAAAGAGAAGAGAGGTGAGTTCCAGGGCTGGAGGCCTCACCCAGTCCCCGAAGGTCTCTCATTTCCTCTAATTCATTTTGGGCTCATACAGCCATGAGTACGTCAGCTATGGCTCCACTCTCACAACCTCAATCAGCACAGAAATATCTCTTCTGCTAGACTTGCCTCAGTTTGATAAGAGGGCTTTGTTAAAACTACAAAAACAATGGGAGCTGTTCTAAATGCGAGCTGCTCTTATTCTCATAATTACATTACAAAAATGCAGCTATTAACCCTGTAAACCTGCATGTGGGCCTCAATTCCTTTCTCTCATCAACACGACTTTTGCATTATCTTCTTAGCAGTTACTCAATAAGGTTTAAGATTAGTAAAAGCCTGCAGTTTAAAAATAATAACGCATAGAACCATGAGGATTTGTGGTGTGGAAATAATGTAACATACTTTTAAACTGGACAGTGGATGATTTGGCAGTCCACGCTCGTACGCAACATTTTCATCGGATCATAATGCAAGCCATGCAAACACACGGCTCATGGCCTGGCACGGAAAAATGTAATGAGTTTTATTTCCTTTGAGGTCACAAATGCACTTCGCCAGTTTCCATTTGAACAACAGGGAGAGGCAAATGGACCTCAGTGCCCCCCGCAGCCACATGCTATGCTGGAGTGCTATAAAATTCTCAGAGTCTGGACCCAAAAATAAAAGCCGGAATTCCAGGCAGTCCTGGGAAAGGCAGCTGGGAAAACAAGGCGAAGATGGTCGGGAGGCTTGTCTTGCTAGACTTGCTAGAAGAAAGAGTTAAAACAGGCCTCAGCATGCAACCCCCCCTCTACTGCTTCCCTGTCACCCCGAGAGTGTCACCCATGTGTCCCTCACCTGTCACTGCCTCCTTGTGACAGCTGGTCCTCGATTCCTCCACGGCCTCCAAAACGCCCCTCCCATTTCTGAACGTAAACACCCTCCCCTCCAAAACCCTCCGCCACCTGTTCCGCTCTAACACTGTCTGCGCTGTGAAACTAATTAAGTTGCACCCTATCCAACAGGTAGCCAGTAATAACAGTATAAGAGCACAGGGGGACCACTAAGCTGTGCAGCCATGGTTTGACTCCGCAATCCATATTAGGAAACTATACTACAAAAAACATCCCTTTTTGTAATCGCTAGTTTTGTGATGTCACAAAAACCAACACATTTACACACATCAACCTACCAACAGCAGAATCAAATCTCATTTACATACATCTTTAAAGGCACAGAAACAACAACAGCCAGTTTAATTATAAGTGATGAAGAAAATTGGTCGTAAACTGAATTACAGTACATAAAGCCATACTAATGTTATTAGTGGATCTCAGGGGAAGTAATAAAAATTATAAAGTCAGAAGCAATGAAAACTGCAGGAAATGTGCTGTTTAATAAAGGTTGCACTGTTTTGATGGCGCATTTTAAGTATAAAAAATACAAAATGCATTTACATGCTCATAAACTGACTAATCGAATCAATGTGAATGTAATATGTAGTATTTGGGGTCTTCCCTATGGAGTCTTATTCGTGTTTTAGACCCAAATACATACGTGCAACCCACATGCTTTGTAAATTGCATCCCAGTCGTGGGATGGAAATTCGAACCGCGCACAAATGTCTCAAGTCCCCAGACACACACTTTACCATGAGCACAAATGCACTACCCTGCTCTACCCCTCAGGGAGGCCAACATACACCACTCAACTCATTACACACGCTGTAGTTCCAGTGTTTCTCCATCGCAAGGTGACCCCGCCCTTGAAAACAAGGAGACGGCTTGTCTACACCAAGCACAGGAACTGATCTATAAAGCACAGAAATCTGACTGGAAAGAACAGTTAAGTGCTGAAGTGCTGAAGTGCTAAACAGCGAGCTTCCCAAGTCGCTCTAGTAAAGCCATGAAATCAGAGCGTATCCACAACAAAAGCCTGTACTTTTAAGCCTGGCTGCTCTCGCTCCTCTCTGATGTAAAGCTATAAAAAGGAAACAGATTTTAATTTAGCTAATAGCTATGGAAGCAGGAAAAACACGCCAGGCTAAATCCGCATTCTCCACAAAACACATGTGAGTGGCTGTATATCGTAGTCTCAAAACAAGCCCAGTAAACGGATAAAAGTCCATTAGGGCAGGAGACCTCGGAAGAAAAAAAAAACATGATTCCATGGACTAGGTTCAAGAACTGCCCCGTAGGATTTTCTCGGGACGCTGATTAGGATCATGAGCTGCAGTTCTTTGAAGTTACAAAACATGTAGGTGTCGGGCATTAAGGGGTCCTTGGAGAGCAAAGATGATACAAGCTTGCTTTAGCTCACCAACACAACAACTGTTTTACATTACAACAAGAGTGTATGTTATCACGCCCCATTAGTGTTGAAAAAAGCTCCTAAATTCATCAAAATATGGTGCCTGGAAGGTCTTTCACAACAAGATGCGAAGTGACCCAACACCCACAGCTCTGTGGGGTGTCTGGGTTAACACTATGTTTGGAACTCACCAACCATCTGGACAGCCTTTAAACTCACAGCATTAATATTTTCCTAGTACCCCCAAATCCCTGATCCCCCCAACCATTAACAAATAAAGTAACACTCCTATCAAGCTGAGACAACACCCTTAGCAGCAATTTCTTCTTCTCACTGGAAAAAAACACTAATTAAATCTTATAGTAAATTGGAATTCTTATTTTTTACAGACCACTACACAGGTATTACATATTGCTCTGAGATTATTATACAGTGTTAATGTATAAAATGTATTTGTACTGCTTTAGAATTGTTTTACTATGCTTTTTTGAAAGAGACCAACCAAACTGGTTCACAAGGACCTGGCACCAGTATCTAATACGTAAACATTTATATTCCAAAATGTATAAACTGTGACTAAATCCACCTGGAGAAGCCTTCAGTGTCTCCACTTGTAACATTTAACCGAGGTGTTCTGCCACACCAGAATCCCAATAAAAAATGATTAGACCTAAAAGAACCAAGTGAAGCAGGGGCAGCCAGGAACACGGCGCCCGGGGAGCAGTGTGTGGGGACGGTACCTTGCTCAGGGTGCCTCAACTGCGCCTAGCGGTCTTGGGGATTGAACCCGGACTTTCTGGTTGCAGGGCGAACGCCCTAAGCACTAGGCCATACAGCTGCCCCTAAAGATCTCAAGAAAATCAAAGTGCCACGAAAATACTGAGATATTACAGTAAAATGTTTCCATTGGGTTAGAAATGCAGTAAAAAGCCTCACATGTGTCATTAAAACTATAAATGTGTCATTAAATATCAGTTTAATGCATCAGTAAAAAATTAATCCATCCAATACTGATGCCAGTACAGCGCATATGTCTCTCCTCAATAACGTCATAACCTCATAAAATACTACACACTAACATACACTATATGAACAAAAGCACTGGGATGCACCTGTTTCTTAGGGTGTGGGCTAGACCCCCTTACATCCAGTTAAAGACAATCCTGAGGTTTCAGCAGACCAAGACATTTTGGCCACGCTTCCAACTTTTTGGACACAGTTTGAGGAAGAGCCTTTTCTATTCCAACGTGACTGTGTCCAAATGCACAAAGTAAGCTCCATGAACACACGGTTGAATAAGTTCAGTGTGGAAGATCTTGCCTGGTCCACACAGGGCCCGGACCTCAACCTCATCCAGCACCTTTGGGATGAACTGGAATGGAGATTACGAGCCAGGACCTCTCGCCCAACATCAGAATCTGACCAAATTCCCATAGAAACTCCAAAATCTTGTGGTAAACCTTCCAAGAATAGTGGAAGTTGTAATGTCTCTGTTACTGTAATGGTCAGGTGACCCAATACTTTTGTACATATAGAGGGAAGAATGGTCCCGCCTGACTCTGATACTAAACATCAGACCCACCTGCTGAACCTGAACACAAAAATGCGCTAATCCCTGACTCGGAGTCGGTTCGGAATAATCGGTTCGGTGGAAACCGACTCGAACTTTGCATTCAGTGTCGAACCGAACCGGCCTGCGCGTGGTGGCGTGACGCCACGAGCGTTACTGGTTCCAGTCAGTTAAGGTAGTCAGTCAGTTGGTCTACAAGGGGCTTCTCTGGATGAGGCTGGAAGGTTTTTTTTTATTTATGGGGGAAAGTCTGACAGAGAATAAAATGAAAATTAAATCACGCGCCAGTGAAGGTGTGGCACAGTTTGTTAAACTGTTACACGGCCGTGCCACACTGCAACATCTAAAGAGGGAATCGACCTTTTTTTTTTTCTTAAAGAAAAAAGCACAAATAGGAGACGTTACCCATATATAAGGTGGCAGTGGGGGTTCCTAATAAGCACTATACGATGCAAATAATGAGATTGTATACAGAATTTGAAGCATAAAAGTCATACAGTCTATGCTTTCGTAAGAAGGAGACATTACGCCCTCTCAATAACAACCACAGCAGCACCAGGACCCGACCACGCCTGTTTGCATCCATTCTCTCCTGCACCGTTAGAGCACAGTCATCAGGCCAGAGCTCAGGACTGCTAACCAAAATCCATCATACTCACAGAACCAGTCTTCATAACCAACCCAAGACTGAGAATAATGGACAATAAACAGCTGTTAAAACAGGCAAATCACTGTATCGAGTTGCATTGATCTCATTGATCTCACAACAAAATGTCTGTTTTTACCGCCATGAAGCATTTTATTTCCCGTGCAATAACACTGCCTCATCCCTGACATCTTATGCCTTAATGCAGGACTCAAGTGAATTTAATTGCACTTACCAATCGAAGAATAAGCAATGAACTTCACCGCGATACAGCAAGCAAGCGACAGAAACCTGGCCGAGCAGCAGAATCCGCACTGCCTGCCTCTCTCTCTCCAGGCAGCGTTAAGGGCTTTTCCCACCCGTATTCAGGCAAGCCGCGCCCTCCTCGTGTTCTGATTGGCTGAGCCTATCGCGCCTCTTGTATTACGATTGGTTAAAGTTTTTCGCCTATTAACATAGAACCACACAGATAGAGTCAGATGGAGATTGCGTGTAGACTACTAACCAAGCGAAGTGAGAGGAAGGCGGGACCAACCGGAATACAGGTGGGGAAAAATACTAGGCGCCTCACAGCATAGCCACTGCTGCACTGAACGGGAAGGGGCGGGGCTACAGCGACACAGAGCTGGACACGCTGGTCCAGCTCAAACACGGACAGCAGCCTGGAGCTGAGGGCAAGAGGGGCAACACACTCAGTTTTATACTAAAACAATATAAGATAGGAGAACTTGAACTCGTACTAACGGAGAAAAGATTATTAGCGTAAAGGTTAGTGTAATGTTTAGGGTCTGGTTCAAAAGGACACAGCAAATTAATTTAAAGACAAATTAAATAAAATAAAAAGGTAAAAAATCGAATGAACTATTACTCAAATTACACAGGTCAAAATCATCAGAGATAAGTTTATGTGGGTTCTGTAGTGTTTTTCATGCTGTTTTGTTTTTCCCACACGTAGTGTTTGTGATGAAGCTAGTTCTATACTGCATGATAGTTGGTATAATGATCATATAATAATCATATGCTTAGCGTTTCTGAAGAAACAGTGGTAGCTGACTGACACTGATCATTATATCTATGCCACAGTGTGGCCTGTCTGACTTCACGTTGAAAATATTGAAACAATGATTGGTGAAACTTGATTGGTGCCGGTGGTTTAATAAAAAAAACACATGCAAGTCTATTGCAGATCTAATATTATTCATAATTCGAAAAGTTGATGTGACTGAAAAAGCAGAAAGCAGATCTGAAATCAGCATGAAAAACTGGTTTAGAAAAGTGTGTAGTGGTTTCTGATAACTAAATTTTTTTTCTTGACCTGCATTATTATTAGTAGTAGTAGTAACAGTAGTAGTAGTCTTATGAGTTGTTTATGTCTCCACATATGTCGTACTGTATGGGAATATTTTATGAATCACAGTAGAGATTCTGGGGCTGTTATAAAATGTTTGGGCCTATTGGCTAAGAGCTGGACCCTGCCACGCCCCTGCTGGACCCCCATCCATTAAGCTTTTAAAGCTGATTGTTATTAATCAGTTTGCCGCTTTGCTTGTTCATGCGCCTGCATCCGGAATTCATTCATATTTCATGAGGCACTGCTTCAACATATAGAGCAGCACTGGGTGGATCAAAACAATCGCTATGTGAGAGTGTCTGACAACACTCGAGACTGTGGCTTTCGTGATTTTTTTTTTAAAGATTTTTTTTTGCCGCGCTGCCCAGTTTAAGATGACTATAACAGTAACAGTAACAGTAACAAAAACAGGCGGAGAGGATGTTAATTTGGCTCATTTTATTGAAAACATGCATGCATTGTTTTCTTTAATATCAAAATAAGTTTCCTTTAATGCTGACTAATGCTCAGTAATCAGAATATGACATTCGGAGAATGAACACTAATATATGCATATAATATATGCATAGTCATGTAAGACTCCAGTCAACAATCAAATTGTCAGTGTTTGTGGCTGCTTGGCAATGAGCGCAAAGTGCAAACAATCCTAGGAAGGAAATTATATGCATTAAATTATATGAAAATCTTATATTATCAGTGCAACACATTTATTTACTTATAGTAGAATAAATACAAATAAACATGAATACTAAAGTCTGTGAATGTGTTAAATACCACTGACCATTTGGTGAAGTTTTTCAGTTTGTATTAATCTAAGTTAAGTGAAAGTGACCATCTGTCATACGTGAACACACCACTGCACACAGTGTGAACAGCATGAAATTCAACCTCTGCAT
>JBBPDH010000105.1:69365-86816 GCA_037974565.1 Clupeocharax schoutedeni
ATAGATAGATAGATAGATAGATAGATAGATAGATAGATAGATAGATAGATAGATAGATAGATAGATAGATAGATATGTACACATTGAGAGAGAGAGATAGAGATTGAAAAAGAAAGAAAAACAGGGAGACAGATATATAAATGAAGGGAAAGGGGCCGAGAGAGCAACAGAGGAGTGATAAAGAGTATAAGAGAGCGAGAATAAGAAAAAAAGGAGGTGGGGGCAAACATAAAACAGATTTAAAGCAGAACAGGGTTGAACAGGACAAAACAAGTGTGTTTGGAGGGCTGGGGGGGGCAGTGGGGTTGGATGCAGCTGTGGTGTGTGTTCAGGGTGTGCTCATCTTACAGCTCACAAACTGCCAAAACTCAGCCCAGATGAAGTTCGCTCTCCACTGTCAAGATGTTACAGCGAAGATTTGTGTGTGTTTGTGCATCACAGTAAACTCTGCACTGATTTAACACAGAAGACCGCCACACACACCACAAGCAGTTTATGTACAGTAACACTAACTGTAATGCAACACGCTCTGGCTTTGCTTTTCCGAGTGACAGAGGTTCGGCTTTGTGTGGCTTAAAACACCAAAGTATCTGCAGAGTTGGCAAAAACAGCTCTGTAAGCTTGAATCAGTTTACTGCTGGAACATGTTTTAGAAGAAAACAGATAGTTTTGGTTTCTGGCTGCTGAAAGATGTTGTTGGGGTCAAATCAAAAGCACACAAGTTTTGAAAATTCTTGCTGCCCTTTATAGCCCCTACCTTTTATCCAGAATTTCTTTTTAAATCATTTGGCATTCAGGACAATGTTAATGATGCTACAGAGATATGTATGTATATATTAGTCAAGTAGAGCTTCATAGTCATCACAGCCATATGATATATAACCTATATATATGTACATATATAATATGGCTGGGATGATTATGAGGCTCTACTTGACTTGACTTGATTGAACATTCTGCACATCTTGACTTGAGAAACTCCTAGCTTCTCAAGTCAAGATGTGCAGCATGTTCAATGACTAGTTCGCTTTTCTTCTGACTTTTTAAACCCATCTTTACCAAGAGTGTCAATAATGACAGAGCTGAGTGTAATGGAGCTTACTTTTCCTTGATAGGGCTGGTCCTGCAGTTTTCTTGAATCAAACTGGTGAATGAAGGACATGTGCTCAACGAGTTCTTTAGGCTGGCCAAGCGGGCTCAGGGTCGGAACTGCAAAGATCCAAAAGCCACGTGCAGTTAGACAGGTAAGCAGAGCTCCAGGAAAAGGGTTGGTGACCAGCACTTTACAGTGTCTTACAGAAAATAGTGGAGTAAAAAGAAACTGTAGTGGAAGCAAAAGTGGAAATACTACAGGAAGTGTTGATGAAAATTTGGGGGAAATCTGATTGGCTGAGCCTTGTTCAAAACATGTACAATTACATGACATTACATTACATTACTTCACATAATAATCATTCGGCAATCGCTTTTGTTAAAGCCAATTACAATTTGAGGAAACACGCAAGTTCCAGAATAGTATGAAACACATGACTGAAAAACAGTTAAAGTTAAAAAACAAAAAAAAGTTTAATGTAAAGAAACGTTTCTGGATACCAACCATTTGTTCATGGATGCTACGTTGGGATTTCATTGCATTGCCATGATTTACTAGTGTCTGGGAATGAGATGGTTAAGTAGTAGTCATGACTTAGTAAGACTAAATATCTCATTCCCATGCCTTAGTAAGCTGTTGCTATGCAATAACAATCGGAAGGGAGGTCACCAGCAGAACTGAGTAGTCGTATTATAAACCCGTGTTTTAGTTGTTTAGCAGCTACATATGAGCAACGTGGGCTAAAATCTTATTCTTTCTATGTCTTACACTCATCCAGGATACACAGAAGAATACCTGTGATGTTTCCAACTGGATGTTCTCCTCCTTATGTTGTTATAGTAACATGAATTAAACAAATGAAGTAAATAAAAACTTTATTCCCAGGGCGTCCGTCTTGTTTTGGCCTGAAACCACTTGAACAAACATCACGTTGCATTTATGACCTTTGAAAACTTAAGTAGGAACTTCCAAGGAGCACTTGAAGGCATCATAGCTACATCATTACTGCTACATTTTTGAACTATAAACCATAAACACACACACACACACACACACACACGCACACACACCTACACATGCACAAACACACACACACACAACTTACTGATTCCTGCTGCTGGGGGCCTTTCCATTTTAACCCTGGTCACTGGCGTGTGTGGGATGTCTTGGTAGTGAATTCTTTGGCTGCTCTGTTTGCTGTATGCTGGCTTTCCAGCTCTACCTTTGTCCAGGCTACTCGACCACCACTGCATGTAATGGGAACCATAATGATAGATGATAAAAGCAGATACATCAATATCAATTACACATTTTTTTAAATGTTTGCAAACACGCAGAGCCACCTGCTCATCCATCGCATTCTCAGTCTCGATATAAGCAAAGGGTTCATTAAGGAATCTGACATTATTCCTAATGAACCTGGCGTTGTAAGGCTGCGGGATGTTGTGTGTCTTCAACAGCTCTGTTTCTCCTGTATCTCTGGTTGAGTATTTATGGTCCTTGTACACCTGGTCTGGTTTTAATCGATCGGGGAGGTTTTCATCAAATATCCTGTAGGTGTTTGAACTGCACAGGAGAAAGCAGACAAGAGACAGGAAGGCCTCTGTGTTAACAGTTGCATGTTCAACATGGACCCCACAAAGGCCACAGACCGAAGTGTGGCATTGCTTAGCATCATTTATTTGAACTGAACACAATGTGAAAAAACTTCCTTTTAGTAGTATGTAAATATTTTAGTGCACTAACCCTATGCAAATGTACACTATTACGGTCAGTGCACTAAATATACTCCCCTAAAAAAACACCCTATTCACAATCTACACCGCCACCTCTGGCTTATGAACGTCGTCACTCACTGAATGATTGGTGTGTTAAGTAATGAGGAGGGACACACTACATTAAAGTCCAACACTGGTTTGCAATGACCACAATAAAAAAATATAAACATTGTGGAAAAATATGCTGTAGTTGTGAAATATGTAGTGTAGAATATTATTTTGTACTGGAGAAATTAGTTTTAAGTTTACATAAGTGGTCACCAACCTTGGTCCTGTGCCTTCCTGAACAGGGTGTGTTCCAATAACACAGTTAAAACTAACAAGTGTTTGAGTATGTAGCACGCATTTTTGTTCATAGTGTCAAAATTGAGTATACTGAAAGATCTACTGTGCATATTCAAAACTGCTCGACTATTTGAGGATGGTGCTGATGGACACTATTGTCCCACAGCACTGAGCAGGAGGAGGAGGAGCTACACATGGCTGGACATGAAAAATGAGGAGCCAGGATTAGAAACCATCTGGTTAATTTGTGTCAAAAATGTCTCCTTTTACAGTAGCCTTCTACAGTAGAGTTTAGCATTACATATGTTGGCATAGTAGCACTCCATCACTCCCTTTTAGTAGTATGTAAATTTTTTTTGTGTTGTAAGTAATGGGCAGGGACAGCATATTAGATGCCAGTTGAAGCAAAATAATTTAGGGAAGTGGATCTCCAGGATGAAGGTTGGTAACCGCTGCTTTTCAGTGTCTTGCAGAAAGCTGTGGAGTAAAAATCAGAGAACTTTACTGAGAACAGTGGTTTGCACTCAAAGACCACAATACAAAATTATATATATTAGTTATATGGATGTAACAGTATACAGATGTCACGATTCGGTACGTACCTCGGTTTTGGGGTCACTGACAGTTTACAGTACAGCAAAGTTAAGCAACAAAAAGTTTTAAAGAATGAAGCTTGGTTTATTTTCTTTTATTTTTGAATAAACAGCAGTGTATTAACCAGTAAACACACACTCGCTTATATTTTCATGTATGTGTAAAGCAGCCGAAGGGTTAGGCAAGTAGGTGGCACTATTGCACCACTATTGCACTACGACCCAGGTTTATGATTTACTTGCGCTTTTTTGGTCCCTCTGTGATTCCGTATTCAATCACGTCTCCGTTGTACCGTGTATTCTCCGAAAAACATCATGGCCCATGTACCGTGACCCATGTACCGTGACGGTTCAGTACGAATACATGTACCGTTACAGCGCTAATTAGTTATTTATATAGAGGCTATTTGGGCATGTGTTCTATTGAGGCAACACTGCCCTCCAATAATCAGTGCTTTAGATGGTAGAGAAGATGGTGTAATGTTCAAATATTGTGTATAATGCCCAAACAAGAGTGTGTATGCATGCACACAGTCTTATTAAAGCTGTTACAGCTAGAGCTTCAGTTTGGGCCTGAAATATCAAAGCTCATTTGTGCTGGCACCCCTACTGAATTCTAATAGGATATTAGCTTTTTTTCCCATTAAATATTTTTTCGCCATTACAGATTAACCATGGAAACCTAAAAAGTGCAAAAGACATCAATGTTTTATCTGAAGCTTGCAATAAATATATTATCAAGTATTTTAGTTTGCAGGTCCCCCAGTAAGGAATCCTGCTACTTTTTATGATGTAATGGAGAATCAGCGTGTAAGAACAACGTTACATACCGGAAAGAGTCAGGTACCCTCTTCTTCCGAGGCAGACATATCTCTGCACGCTGATACATCTCTCCTTTGAGAAGATTCTTGCTTCTTGTTTCTGTTTTGAAATGAGATCTATGCTTTGAAGGTCACCATGCAGCTAAATCGTTGCTGATTTGACATTTAGACATTTAACAGCCCAAAATCACACGTTCCTATAGTCTGCTGGTGGAAGAAATAGGCTTAAGACATGAAAATACTGAGAAAAGGTTCGAGAACACAACTAATTGCTTCTATTTTTATTTTGAAGTAAGCTGCATTGTTTGGACGTTGCTAAGCAACCACCACAGCACTTGCCGTAATTCGACCCTGGGTGGGCCGCGGGTAACATGCTGGCAAAAAATGACCTGAAACAATTATGCACCTTTCTGAGAGGCATGTAAGGTAGCAATTTGCTGACAGGGACAAAAGTGATAATCTAACCAACAGTGCATTAGCGTCATTAAAGCTAAATGATAAAACCACATTTGAAAGAGTTTTTGTTAAGAGACCCAGATCCTTTGCTTTGTTACATTTTTCAAATGTCCACTTAGGATATTTGTGTGATCTTTTGCAAGTTTTCTCTGTGCCTTTCAGACTGAGCTCTATTCTGTATTGGGCTGCATTCAAAAAGCACTCTGGACTGAAACACTTTTTATAACCTTACTGACAATATTTTACTTCTAAAAAGAGGGATTTGTTTTTCCATAATCTGGGGCCTTGAGTTTACAACAAATCAGTTATGTCGGTCCCCCCCATATTATGTTGGTCCCCCCATCGAGGGACATAATGTAAATGAAAATGTGAATAATTTCTCAGTTGCTTCATAGCCTAGTTCTGATACTAGGTGTTGTCGGACCAGGGTCAGCATGGGCATTCTGACCGGTCTGCAGCGACGCAGCCTCATACAAACTATAACTTACATTACAGTGTAATGTGGCTTGACAGTTGTGTGTAGTATAGTTCTATACTGGAACCAGTCACACCTGAATGTCTTCCTCCTCTGCCTCTTAAACTGTTCCCATCTATTGTTTGCATGAACTTTACCTCACCCATGCAAACTGGTTTATATTGGTTCACACCAATAGAAACAAATGTGAAAAAGAACATCTGTAATTGTGTTTTACGTCTGCCAGCTGTTGATCCTGTTATGCATAAACAGTGCATGACAGTAAAAAAAATCGTTTTAGTGAGTAAAAAGCCACTTCTGCAAAGTGTATCTGTCTAACTGTGAAAATTGTTTACGGTTTTGCCAAAAGAGTGATCGATACAGTAAATGGCTCATGTACTGTTGGGTTAGGCGTTGGCTAATTATTATTTGCTCTGACTGCAGTATCTCAGTTAAATAGTGGATTTAAGCTGTTTTTTCAGGTAAGAAACAGTTGTGGACTTCTTAAGCACTGATGTACGTCGCTCTGGATAAGTGCGTCAGCTAAATGCCGTAAATGTAAATAGTTTCAGGCCACAGAGTATTTTGGTTCAGAGAATGGGCTTTAGTGCTTTAGCAACACACCTATTGTATGCTGGTCAATGATCCGGATTTATTAGTGATGGTATTTAGGAGTGAGATAGAAAGATAACAACCCGCAGTTGTCCTGGGAATACAGGAGTGTTATTGGAAATTTGAAAACAAACCAATTTCCTGTGTTCTTTCTCAGTTTCCTGCCTGTTCAGTTGTGATTTGTGCCCCTGTTTTTTTCCAAGTTGACACGTAACGTGATTAGGGCTCATTAGGGGGCATCTGAGTGGAAACAACGCAGGGAAGGCATCGTTCTGCTATAAAAAGACGCCATCGCTCAGTTGTGTGCAGTTTCACCTAATCAGCAAGTTAAGTGACAGCGAGGTACCACATGGTGGGACAAAATGGATTAGATAAGGGCAAAGTGCGCTAGCTGTGTTATGTTTCTAGGGATAAGACATAGCAGGACAACTGTAAACACAATGAAAACAGCCTCAGTGGAGGGCAGGGGTCCTGCAAAACACCCTTATCCCATCACCTGATCCAGCTGATCCACAGTAAGCCTCTGATTCTTCACCCTAACCTCTTTCTGCTGCATCTGTGGCCTCGTCTTGTGATCAGTTTCCACAGTCATAAAGTTAATGGAATACAATAATTCAATTTGCACAATTTTCCACTTATCCCAAATATGGCCAAAACATGTGTGGAGCCTAATCTTGCTTCTTTAGTTTAGAGCTGGAGCTATGAGGCACACAAATACTAGAAGTTAAAAGTAACTTTTGTAAATCTAAACGTAAACAGAACTAAAGCATTTACATAAAGTATCAGACTGGATGTGGTTTCAGACTCAGGATGACTTAAAGAGAGGGATAAATTCACCACTACGCATATCAATTTCAGACAACACTAGTGCGGAGTATCTTGAATCAGTTACTTGCTAATGTCTTGTTGGCAGCTCACAGAAAGTCATCCTGTGTCTTAAACCGCATCGACCAATCTGCATCACCTTAATAAGGAGCTGTGATTTGAGCAGATTGTAAAAAGCTTTGGTGGTGGATTTACATATAATATAAGGGTGACTACTGACTTCTAGAGTTAGATCCAGTAGATGTTCTACATCTGGGGCGAGCGGAAAATTATGTATATTTTTTTACCAAAGCGTTTCTTTATTTTCCCAGTTTTAGAAAAGAGCAGAACACCAGTTGATTCAAAACACCCCCCATACTTCAGTATATCCCTACTGGCTTCTATTACAAGTGTATTTTGTGTAATATACTGAAATTGTCTTCAGCAATCAATAATATGATACACATGTGACAAATATAAATAATATGGAATATTCTTATGAAAATATTTCAATATTTCAGTTTTAAAGGCAATTCTAAATTGTCAAAAGTTTTATAAATAACGCATTGGCAGACTGCATGAATGACTTAAACAGGCTTTCAAAATGATCAGTGCCATACAGAAGAAACATAAGAGGAATGTCAAGTGCACTGGGCTGCTAATACACTCAGTGATGACGGTGCGATTGGAAAACAGATAAAAGGCCCAAACACAAAGAGCAAAGTACATTCCATTGGGGGTCCTGGGCTTTGGTGTTTTATATCACATCCGGTCTCTGGTGCAGGCCACTAGATTTGACAGCTTTTTTTTCCCTCACTGATCCAGGAACAGATCAGTGTTTTCTCTGGCTGTGGTTAAGAATGGGATTTTGACAGGATGTGCAGGTCCTGGATCAGTAGAGAAAAGGGCAGCTTTTAGCCAGCGCCTGTCTATAGTCCCACCGTAAGCCTCTGATCTAATCTCGCCACTGTCAGCTAAGAGGATTGTGGCCGCCCTGCCAGCGGGCATGCAGATTTGCTGCAGCTGAGCATGCTGGGGGAAAAAGGAGGCCCAGAGGAGATTGTCTGTGTCTGTTGCCACGGTTACAGTGTGCGTGCAGTGTGACCCCATGGGTGCCATTCAGGAAAGGCCATGTGGAGGTAAACAGTGTGTGTGGGAGACAGAGCCGTGTGAGAAGGTACAACTCTCACAGAGTCAATATGAACAGTCCAGCAACATAAAACAAGTGACAGCCAGCATGGATATAGCCACCATGGCAACTGAGTAAGGGAGGCCTGTGATTGGTGGATATACAAGTGAGCTTCTCCCTGAAAGAGGATATCTGAACAATATCTGAATTATACAACTGGCTTTCAGATGTTTATTAGTGTATAATTAGCAATAACAATAGATTCAAATTAGCAAATGATGATGGTTTACACAGAGTAACAACAATAATAATAATAAAAGTTCTAAAATATGGTGCACGATACTAGTCAAAATTGCTACCACTTATAACCAGTACAACTACCACTGCCAATAACAATAATAATTATGTAATAATAAACATATTCTGACCATATAATTACAAAACATAATAATAGTAACAGTGAAATCTTTTAAAAATTAGTGAGAATAAAACTGCTGTCCAGTCAAAATATGTATGTAAAAGTTATTGTATGTATTATCATTATTCAGATTGCTGTTTTTGGATTGTGTGCGACAATAATGCAAATCATGCTACTAATAAACCTCATTTAATGTGATTGTTTAAATATAATAAGGACAACCGCAATATTATTTAAATAAGTAAAATAATAATAGAAAGTGTGTATGTATATGTCGAAAATGTGTTGTGTTGTTATCATTGGCTATAAGAGGAAATGTCCAGCATTTAGCCATTTAAAGTGGAGACGCACATCCTCTGAGGAGCATCAGCATTAGTCACATGCTTTACTGGAAAACAATCCTCTGTACTCTGTAATCGGATCATGCAGAAAGGAAAGGGCATGAGCTACATCCATATCTCTGAGCAGATACTTCTCCTTTTCTTCAAAGCATCAGCGTGAGACTTATGAGCTCTTGGAAAAAACAATGGATTGCACAAATGGCATTTGTGGATAAGTCCAGCTGTCAAAATAATAGAGTGTAAAATAAAAGCAGAACTGCTCAGGAGGTTAAATTCGATATAATGATTTATTTCAGGGTAGGAACTGAGTGCTTGCTACATTATAAACATGTGACTGGCAAGGCTGTCGGCTTTAGTTCGGAGATGAAAAATAAAGTAGCATTTAATACCACAGATTCTACACGGTAAACAACTACAGTCATTTTCTTTTACAGAATCAAGAGGTGTTCAGCAGATTGTTAATGAATGTGAGGCAGTGGATCAGCAGGTCTGGTGAATTTTTCACGGCTGTTGACTGAACGGGTAAGGAGCTCAGTATCGAGTGCCGAATCCACGAATCTCCAGCTTAGAAATGTCCCTCTCGTTCGTGAACTCAGCTCGGTCAATACGAGAGCTCGGGCTGCCCACGTGTCTCAGCCAGTGTTTCCTACAGGGGGAGAGAGAGACAGAGAGAGAAAGAGAATCACACTGAAGTCAAGATTCAAGATTCAAGGTTTTTATTTGCCATTTGTGCATGAGACCAGCAGTCCATGCACATTGGAATTCTTGTGCAAAGCTCTCCGATTCAGGTTACATTTTTGATAGGTGGAAAAGCAGAGAATAAAGAAATCTACCAGTAGTTTATAATATATAAAATATAAAACAATATACAAAAGATATAAAGAAATAAAGATCTAAATATCCTTTTACAAGAGGATTATCTACAAAGGATATTTTTTTAAGTACTCACGCATTTAAATATTGCACCTTTTGCACATTTTACTCTTGCACATTTTGAGTATTGCACCTGATGTTGTATCTGAAGTTTCACAAATGTAGCTGCTTCAGTTAGCATATTGCACCTTAAACAGTCAATGACTTGTTCACCTTGTACTGTACGAGTGAGGTGTGTGAGGTAGTGTGTAGTTAGGTGAGGTAATGTGTTTTTGTTAAGTATTTGTTTTGCCATCAGTCTGACTGTGCCAGGGAAAAAGCTGTTGAAGAACCTTGTTCTGTGTGTGATGATGGGTCTCAGGTTGTATGTAGTCAATAAAGAGGTCCTGATTTTTATAGCTAATCTTGCATCTTCATTCATTGGCTTTAATTTACCTGCGAATGGTCCATCACCTAAATCATATCCAGTCAGTGGTGGCCCTAATCTGAATCATAAACTCTAATCCCAGACCTCCACCCACCTTCACACATCTCTGAGCTTCTTCCTCTCCTTGAACAATTCGTATGGACTGTTTGGCCTTAAGCATCTTACACCACTGTAACTGCTCTGTTTTTACTATATACTGTATATCCTCCTCGTGTTGCTATTATTTATTGCAATCTCCATTCTGCATTTTTGCACACACAAGGACTCCTATTTTAGAATCCTATATCTTTTATAATACTGCATTCATACAAACGATAAATGTTCTCTTGTCCTTGTTTTGTTGTTCTTGTGTTTTTTTCTTGCACTCTCTCTCCTGTCTGCACTTACGAAGTCTTGTCTTTTTTCCTGTTTTGTTTTTGTGTTGCTCCAGGGTCACACTGCTCTCCGAGTGCCGTGTTCCGCTGCTTTACTTGGTGAATGGGTTAAATGCAGAGGAAGAACTTTGTGCTGCTCACACTGTGTGCTGTGGTGTGTTCACGTATGACAAATGGTCACTTTCACTGGAGGCACATAGTTTGATTTCACTGTGTACTGTGCATATGGCGAAGATGACAATAAACCTACTTGACTTGACTCCTATGGTAGCCTCTTTACATAGAAGGATGGGATCAATGGGTCAAGTTGTGCAGCAACAAATGGGCTACAAATGGCCGATAGTGTAAAAGTTTGTTGTGCCTACAATGACATGCAAAAGTTTAGGCAGCCCACATTTTTCCCCCAAACCTTACCCTGTTGTGGGGGAAAGTCCACTTTTTACAAATTCTCATTTATATTTCATTCATTTCCCCCCAAACAGGTTAAAGTTTGGGGAAAAACATGTCATTTGTGTGCTGCCTAAACTTTTGCATGTCACTGTAGGCACAACAAACACCAAATATCGACACTAATTGGCCATTTGTAGTCCATTTGTTGCTGCACAACCCATTGATCCCAACCTTCTGTTTTACTTACGATATGTTCAACATGGAAAATAAGTAGAATTTGTGCAGAAACTGTTTTTTAAGCTTGTTTTTTTTTGAAGAGAAGCATAAAAACCCCCACGTAATTGGACTAGTGTTGTTTAAACTGTAATAGGCTGGCAGCAGTGTATTGTACTGTAGAGGTGTGATGCATTATAACATATGAGCACTTTGATGCTCTGTACCCATACAATGTTCGGAAAGTTATTTCATTATTATAAGTTGAACAACGGCGGTCCCTCTCCTCGGCCATCAATGCAGGCACACAAGGCACGCCCTAACATCATCAGCAGAGTCAGTAAACGCATCATAGGAGTCTAGGAAATCAGATTACACATGAACGCATTTCTCTCCCTCTCCTTCAGAGTCGGCTTGGACAGGCAGAATTGCTCATGCAGTTATTCCTCTGAGGACCTCTAAATGCATTATCCTGCATGGTGGGCCATAGAAACAGGCTCTTATTGGCTGTGTGCATGTGTGTGGTACGACCCTGTGCATGGCTGCCTCACACACTCAGCTGACAGCAGTATGATGATAATGCTGCTCAACTAATAAGAAGCTAAAGAGGTACAAAATAAATAAATGAATAAATAAATAAAAAATATTGACTCTGACTTTGAGAAAGTAATGAAAAAAGACTGAGAAAGCGATTAAGCATCAAAAATGCATATAATGTAAGAATTTATAACAGAAAAAAACACTTTCATGCATTATATCTATTATTATATTTCCTAATTTAGTAATACTTTTATTCTATTCTTCTAAAACACACTGAACTGTGTGTATGATAATGGCCTATATAAAGAAATTGACTAAAATAATCAATTTACAGAATTATTTTCATAGTGATCAAATCTTAACTCATGCAAATACCCAAAAGCATAGTAACAAAAGGCTTTTCCCCAACTACTTTAAACAGAAAAAAAAAAATGCTTTTGGTGTCTCGCTAATCACACAGCAGTCTTATCAGTAAATCAGTGGCTCACGGAGCAGCAGGTCACTCATATCTGGTTGGAAGTGGTCCGAAGGGAATGTGTTTAGATGCTGTGGGTGGGTCTATCTGAAATGCTCAGAATTACAGTCTGAACTCGAAGTGTTACATGATTGATTCAAATCAGTCAATGGGCGATGTCCACTCCGAGGAGGAAACCCAGCCCTGAGAGAAGAAAATATGAGGAGTCTATCTTTTAGCCAGGGATGGTTTGTTAGTTCATTTTGCGTGTGAGAGGAAGGGCAGATTGTAGTGAGCAAGCAAGCAGTGAAAACAGAACTGGAAGTATGACTGAACTCAGGGTTGGACAGTATGATGACATGATGCTGTCATTACCATGATGATTTAGAGACAATACACTTGTTATAACATCACTACATAACAAAAACTCTATAGAACAGCACATTCATACTATAGTATATAAATTGTGCTGGGCAGCATTAAAAATTTTACATTATCTGCGATTAATGACACTGTTATATGCAAAAATCTATGAATTCAAAAGTACTGTGTTGAGCACTTTTAAGTACTGCTATATGAACAAAAGTGCAATAACATTTGGTTTCAACAAATAAACAAATAACAATTTAAACAAATGAGAAGCTTTTTAACAGCAATGTTCCCTTTAACATAGTCCCACAGCCGCAGTTAAATTATTATAACTTAAACATTAATAACTTAAACATTAATGTAATCAAATATAAAACCAAAGCTATTTGCAGGGCATTCACGTTTTATCTAGTTTGTTACTCAGATTCAGAGCAGAACATGATTATTTTTGAGAGGACTACAATAGGAGCGAATTGACCTAAGCTGCATATTCACAAGACCTGTCTGTGATACTGTATGGAAGGTGTTGTGATGTGATACAAATAAGGAAACATCCTCAGCTTTATTTGTGCAAGCCCACAATGTCCATCTACATCTCCCCCGGAGTGTGTGGTCAGTAGTGGGGCAGGTCTGATTGGCTGCCTAAAGCCATATGTACAGCATATATGACCATAAACATGAACGTGAACATGTCATTTTAATTAAGACTTAGGAGTTGTATTCATACACATTTGGCTGAAAACCAGTATTGAATGGCTGCAATCTTTGGATCCACAGGAGGCAATGCATTAAACCAGACACGAAATCACAACATGGGCTCAGGAGTGCTTCCCAAAACCACTGTCTAGGACGCAGATTGCCACTGCGTCCACAAATACACGTTTAAACCCTACCACACAGAGAAGAAACCCTTTAGTAACATGATCCAGAAACACAGCTGCTCTCTGTGGGCCCAAGCCCATTTAAGAAGGACTGAGGTGGAAACTGTCCTGACGAATCAAAATCTGAAATTCTTTTTGGAAACTGTGGACGCTGTTATAAGAAGAGATGATGCAACTCAGCAGTAAACATGTACCTCTCCCAGCTTTTTCACATGTTGCTGTCACATTAAAAATGAGCATATATTTTTCACAGTTTTAAAATCTGTCTTGACTTTGTACTATTTTCAAATAAATATGGGTTTAATTGATTTGCAAATCATGATTTTTACATTTATGAGTGTTCCAACTTTTATTGGTGTGGGCTTGTATTTCATTTTGTAATTGTTTATTTCAAAAATATTTGGTTCCCTCTTTATTGTGAAAATATATTGTGCCATTACATTTTTTTCATATTCTTTTAAAGCCCTTGCATTTTCATAGAACTCATACACTGCACTTTTAATGCAAACATTAATACAACTTTCCACTACTTTTACCCTGTGAATGACTTTTCCTCTTTTCCTAGTAGACTCCCAATCATTCTTCCTCTCTCTCTCACACACACACCACTCCTCTACATGTGTGCGGGGCTCTTTGTGTTATAAAGGAAAGCAGTCTCGCCCTTGCCCTGCTGTTGAGGAAGTCTGATAACATTGAAGTGCAGTGATGGGAAGGAATTTCCTCCAGCTGGGAGATTATCCATCAACCATACGGGTTAGCAATCAGCGAGGGCGTCCCACTGATCCTGGTTCAGCTTGAGGAGAGGGTTCGGTCAGTCACATGTCACAAACACAAGTGGATGTTGGCTGGGTGATATTAAGGCCTGCCGCTGGGGTAATAACTATTTGTGTGGAAGGTCTTCTGTCTTAGCACAGGTGAAATACATGCTAGTATTACTTTTTTAAAGATACACTTTGAATACAGTGCTTGATGTTGATGTCTTTGGTCTTTACAGTGGAGCCATAAGTCTAATGCAGCTAACAAGTAATAGCTGCCCAACTGCACAACATCCTCAGCCTGTGTTTTTATTTTGTATTATGAGACAGACTTGCTTATGTGGTTTCTGACACTGTATGATTGTTAGCGATTAAAACAGAAGTTCTATACATAGCTAAAACACCACCCGTATCCATCCTGGGCCCTAAAATCTGTTTGAAATTCCTTTTTTTTTTTACAGAGCGAAGCAAATATGAGGACAGTGTTGCCAGATTTGTTGGTTTCCCACCAAAGTGGGTGGATTTGTAGGGGAAGTAAAGAGTACATAAAGTTAATAAACTGCTTAATACTGGAGCTGATATCGAACTTCTCCCCACATCCAAAAGGTCGTCAAAACGTGGACACATTCACTCCTGCTGCCACAATCACTGGCATCATTTGCAATCTCAAAAGGTATGAATTCTCCAGTTATCTGGGCATTACTGGCTGTACATACTTCTGCAATACTTAATGACCAGTAGCGAGTGGGGAATAGGAAATGGGCTGTGATCTGTCCACAGCCTATAAAGAAAGCTGAGACTTTTTAAAAACAGGCTTGAGAAATAGAAATACTTCATTGCTTGCAATATTATCTTATTTATTATTCTTTCTGCTGGCAAGAGATCACGATTTCATCACTTTTAGAACAAAACCTTGCATCTATTTTTTGTCATATTTTATTTTTACCAGCTGTTGTTGACACTGTGTCAAAATATTAAAATGTTCTAAACTGATGTTCAAATACCATCATGTTCTATTTACTTACATTGAATATTAAGAATGTTTTTCCTTCTCCAGTTAAGTTACTTTTTGGAGATACAAGGTTTTAAATGTTACAATTACAAATGTATTAATGTGCTCAAATGATTTGCCATTTATTTTTCCAGGTATTTCTTAACAGGAGTGTAAAAATTAAATAAAACAGCTTTTGCCTCTTCATACCAGTGTCATTAAATGACCATGTCATCTAGTGACCCTATTGTAGAAAAATGCATTTTCTTCACCTTTTCGGAATAACAGCATGTAGCATGTAAAGAATTGAACTTCTAAAATGAAGTCTCCATACAGTCCATTTATGCAAAAGCTTCAAATTCACATTTTAAATTCATTTTTGTACTTTCTTTTACATATATCTAGGGCTGGGTGATTTGGCCTAAAATAAAAATCTCGATTAATTGAACACTTTAACTCGATTACGATTAATGAATGCTTATTCAATTAATTAATTTATTTATTTTCCCCTCATAGTTCACTGATAAGTTGCTCAGTTGTCTCAGTGTTTGAGCTCTCCATGCTCGACATGTCGGCGGAATAACGTAACATAACTGAGCGGGGTCACGTGACTCCACACGCGGTAGTGTTTTTAAAGGGAAAGTAATCGAAATTATTGACCTGGAAAAATTTGATCGATTATAGGTTCTGAATGTCGATTACTTTTCAATTAATCGTCCAGCCCTACATATATCTATTCAGTCTGCACCATTTTAGCGACGCCCATTCATTCTGAAGTTATAAGGAGTGTTTCAGTTACGAATGCTTTCTGAATGAGGCCTAAAGCAGGAAAGCCCATGAGAGCAGAAGAAATTTGCACATAGTATATCGGTCTTACATGGACAAAAAAAAATTTGTATATATATAACCCTTTGTCATACGTGAACACACCACAGCGTGAACAGCACAAAATTCAACCTCTGCATTTAACCCATTCACCAAGTGAAGCATGGGGCAGCCAGGAACACGGCACCCGGGGAGCAGTGTGTGGGGACGGTACCTTGCTCAGGGTACCTCAGCGGTGCCTAGCGGCCTTGGGAATCGAACCTGGAATTTCTGGTTGCAGGGTGGAAGCCCTAACCACTAAGCTACCAGCTGCTCTATATATATATATATATATATAGAGAGAGAGAGAGAGGGTGGATTTTTAAAAATGATAATGACAAGAAAAATGTGGGCTAAAACCTACTCATCTGCAATTTTCTGCAAGCAAGATTAACCGACCCAGGAGGTTATTTTTCATTCATTTAAGGTGGTATTGGAACATTTCTGGCTGGACATCGTAAAAGGAACCTGTCCACCGTATTAGAGGTGTGTAAAGATTTATTCGTGCAATCTGATGATGCTAATAGTGGCTTAGCCTCCATTACTTATTAGCCAAATTAACCTCACACCATTACACCTAGTAATGTAAGTAAAGTGGCCATTTTGTCATATATGAAAACCCCACAGCACACAGTGTGAACAGCAGGAAATTCTTCTCTGTATTTAACCCATTTACCAAGAGAAGCAGTGGGCAGTCAGGAATACAGCGCCAGGGAAGAAGTGTGTTGGTATCTTGCTCAATGGTACCTAAGAGGTGCCACTAGGCAGTCTTAGGATTTGAACCCATGATTTTCTGATCTCAGGGCAAACCTAACCACTAGGGCACCAGCTGCCCTGGACCAAGGACAATGACACTGCTTTCCAATACATAGACTTCAATATAGAGCCAATATAGAGCCCTTTGCAGCTATAACAGGTTCCACTCTTCTTGGAATTCAGGATTTTGTGCCCATTCATTCCAGCATAAAGGATTTATACTCTACAGCATAAAGGTGTTGGATGTAGTGGAGGTCAGGGCCCTGTGAGGGCTAGTCAAGTTCTTCCACACTGAAATCACCCATCCATGCATTGAGACACAGGCATGCTGGGACAGAAAAGGTTCTTCCCCAAACTGGGTCCACAAACTTGGAAGCATGGTGTTGTCCAGAATGTATTGCTCTGCTGAAGCATTAATCCTGAAGAACATATGTGTCCCAGTACTTTTGTCCATATATCTGCAAGCTGTCCTTCCAGCGCCTGGCACACGAGATCGTTCAGCATACCAGGATCGACCTCCACTTCCAGAGCGCCACCATCATGGCCCTGCAGGAGGCCAGCGAGGCGAGACTTGGTGGATCTATGCGTGGACACAAACTTGTGTGCCTTCCACGCCAAGAGAGTCACCATCATGCCTAAAGATATTCAGCTGGCCCGCCGGAACCGTGGAGAGTGCGCATCTGAAGGATACCACAAGGATATTAAAGTGAAAGTGACCATTTGTCATACATGAACACACCACAGCACACAGTGTGAACAGCACGAAATTCAACCTCTGCA
>JBBPDH010000105.1:95136-110870 GCA_037974565.1 Clupeocharax schoutedeni
AGTTAAAGCTCTCAGTGATTTGGCAAAGAGCTTTGGAAAATCCTTTGCTAAACTGTCCCAGATTTTTTATGCACAAATATTGGATTTGTGTTTTCTATAGCTACTTGAATCTGTAACCCCACAAGAAAGGTATTAACTTTCATTATCTGCACAATGTGAACCCCTGTGCCAATGCTGTAAATGTTGTACCAATTACACACTTTCCTCTGCAAAAAAAATAGAACTGTGTCTTCTGGGAATATTTGTTTTCATGAAAGCAGTTGTCACCTCATAGGAATTCTGGGATCTGGAACAAAACACAGCTGACAGAGGCAACGCAAACATCAACATCTGCTTGAAAATAAAAAAGGGATGCTCTCATTTAAAATGGGAATATTTATTCATTTTAACACAATTGACAAAAAGGCTATGCCAAAGTGACCTTACCAACATCCACTTTTAGCCCCAGGTCAGGGTTGGCATATATTGATGTAGTTTTTCATACTGGGAATTTTATTTAAAACATATTCCTTACCCACAGTGGTGTACTGTCAACATCACAGCTGGGATGTTTCAGGAGATGCGTATGCTGCCTGTTACAGAGTATTAAGTGTTTTGTTTCTATTAAAAAAACATCTAATCAATGTTACCCAGTGTCAGTTTGACACTGTCTTCAATTCAGATCTGAAATGAAATTTTGCAAATTTGGGATTTTGAGTTCCTTTTCTTCTTTTTTACTAGATTTTGATACTAATTTGACCCTACACAATTTAACTCCACAAATTCCAAAAGAATATGTACACTTATAATACCAGAGTGCTTGTTCTTGATGTAAAAGAAACTAATGTTCTTGATGTAAAAGAAAATTCAGATTCAGTCCAGAGTAGAGCCTTGGGGAACACCGCACTTCACCTGAAATACTTTTCATGTGTCTTTATTAACAGCACTATACCTAGACTTGAAACGGGAAACTTTCCATTGTTTATCCTGTTGTGTTTGTTCTTAAAGGTTGTTTCAGAATGTTATTTGAACATTATAGTGGCTTAGCAAGAGTCACAAGATTATCAAAGGTTATTTTAAATGCCACTATGTTTTATGTTACCACTTTTCTGTTAGGGATAAACTTCAGGCATTAAAAAATGGTTTGCTTGCTATGCAATATCATGTACAGTGCATCCTGAATGACAATATGCTTATCGCCAAGTAGTGAGTAATATTAATGTTGCAAATTAATCCTTTGACATATGTGTAATACAGCTCAACCCCAACATTAGTGATTTCTTTAAATCAAATGGAAACAAGAGCACTTCCAAAACAACTCAGGTCAAATGCTACAAATGTATATGTTTTTCTCCTCCTGGGATTATTGTGTGTTGTCATAAAGTGGCAGGGTGATAAATGGTGGAGGCATTTTGTGAATCTCTCTCTCTTTCTCTCTCTCTTGCTCTCTCTTTCTGCCAGTGCTGACCTTTCTTAGGCAGTGTGAGTTTTTGTAGACAGTAGTAAACAGACCCCAGGGACAACATCAACAAACAAGATGGCAAAGGAAGAGGGAGGTGGGGGATGAAAGGATGTCAGGAAGGGCTGAGGAGAAAAACACACTACAGAGGTGTTCAGTAACAGAGGCAGTACTATGTTTAAGCATGTTAAAGCACATATGTAAAAAAAAAAAAAAATCAATACCTTTTGCTTTTGTTGGTACATTTCAAAGTGTAAAATGGGGGGCAGTCACAGGGTTCCAGTTGAGACTTAAAAGCCCCTAAAATGTGTAGGGATAACAATTAGGTGGTAAATAGCTAAATGGAAAAAAAAACTGTGTGTAACATAAGTCAGTTAAGCATTTGCTTGAGTTAAAAAAAGTTATATGATAATTAACTTGTTTCTGACTCCTTTCCCAAATCCATCAAAACAATCAAAAATACATTTTATCCTCATCCCCCAGGTCCCCCAGTTTCACATACATTCATTTACCCACATATAAGGTACATTTTTTATTTTTGTTTATTTATGCATTTATTTATATATTTATTTACATATATATTTAGGTCCTAATTTAGATTCATTTTAGAGCAGCAGCATTCGAAACCAGTAGCCTAAAACCTATGACCAAATAGGCCCAGATGTCATGTCTTACATAGCAGAAACTCAATCATTTATTAATTCTTAATCATGTTTGTAACTACACAAATTGTTTAAGACCCATAACAAAGTACCAGCAATGTTGTATTCAGACAGATCTGGATATTACATTAAAAAACATATAGGTGCCAAGCAGTTCTCAAATAATCCATCAATATGTTCAGTATTGTAATGTCTAGTGAAATAAGAGGATAAGTAAAGAGGCTATACATTTAGATCTTAATGCAGCTCTTAATGCACCTGTAAGCCTGGTGTGCCCCCTAACCCGATTATTGCCTTGAACCCAGTGTGACTGCTTTCCTTCAGACACAAGGAAGGAGAGAAGACAGTTAAGCTGAACTGAAATTCACTCACGGTCTTATTTTGTTCATGGCAGGTGTTTTATGTGGCAGACACTAACCCTGTTAGCAAACTAAGCTTCAGTAGACATTTGGATTGGAACTGATAAAAAAAGGCTATCCTTTTGTATGTAAATCCTGTTCTGTGATTTACAAAAGTGTTTGCATTGCTTTCCATGTGTATAATAAAAGTTAAGATACAATAATAAGTTTGGGATGTTTATGGGTTAAATGGGCCGATGTTGGGCAAAAGTTCAATTACCTAAACACTGCCTCTTCAGGCTACTGTCTAGATAGTCTATTCTGTACCTCTGCACACTTCAGATGTTGTTTACACTTCTAAATGTTTGTTTGTTTATTTGAATAATTCTTTCTACATATTTTTATTATATATATATATATTTTTTTTATTATAATTAAAAAAAAACATATATATATAGTTCTAGTATATAATTTTCCCTTTAATTTGATGTAACTATATTGTACAGTCTCACAGGCATTTCAGGGGAACATTTCACTAAATGTTGTACTTATATAATTAGATGTATACAAGTACAAAGTGTAGTACTTGAATCTTGACTGGTGATGCTGGTCTGGCTTTTTAACACTGTCCATAGAGAACTAGAGTTGGTAAGAAATAATGAAACCGTTGGTAAATTGGGCCAGTGTGTGATTATTTTAGCATTCCCTCTTCAGGTTAGTGTCTAGCTTGGCGATGCTGTTCAATGGTTCTCAAGCTAGTCTACAGAGACCTCTGGGTGGTGTACAGTTTTGATCTACCCAACTGGCAATACAGGACAGAGAGGAAAAAGTGGACCATCTGGAAGGAGCAGTTCAAGGACCACCAACCAGCGACACTAGCCTGAAAACGCAATGCTAAAGTAATCACACATTGGCCCAATACACCAACAACTTAGTGGGCACTCTCTTAATGCACTGGGAACAGATCTGCTCTATTTGCCTGGCAAATAAAATAAACTTTGTTGATATTAAAAGTTTCTCTGATCTTGAATCTGTTGAACATGATTTATTTTGTTCCCAGGACAACAGTCATAAAATCTAATATTAATTCTCTTATAGTTTCTAAATTACAAAGAATAATTATTTTTGGTTCCCTAAAGATCTTTTCAGCAGTGGTAGCTTAAAGTATGAGGAAGGTATGTGCGGGCTAGAAAATTATTTTTAAAGCAGGAAAAGGAGATACACTGGGATGAAGGATTTTTCTAAATATTTAGTATCCAGGAAAAGTCCTAAATAGCAGAAGCGTTTGTTTATAGGTTATTTAAACTTTTAGAAAACTTAAACTTTAAAACAGAAAACTTAACCTTTGAGTTCCTAAACTTCCGTGGACATACTGGGGATTGGACCCAAGACCTCGTACATACAAAGCACGCGCTCTACCGATTCTATTACTGAGCTACATGCCCAACCAAAACCTCTTTCACTGAAAAGCAATTTCGCTGCCTGAAATGTTCTCGCTCCAATTGTTTTTCAAAGCACAGTTCTTTAAATACTGCTTTAAAGAACACTTTTTGACAGTTTTGTTTATTTAGCCTGCGTGTAAATAGGACTCGGTACATTAAAATGAAAGTACACTCGTTATCTGGGATAATTTCAGTGATATATTTTTAATTAAATTAAAATAAATAAAATAATTAAATAAATATATAATTTAGCTCTAATAAACAATAATTTCGTAAACAAAATATGAAAGTTTTATGCTAACAAACCAGACATTTCTCCTTAACTGAAAAATTGCATTGAAAAATTAACACAAATTAATATTTACATTTATATAAAAGGGTAAACCTCCCACAGACTGTATTTCTATTGTGGAAATGAATAATATAAAATAATATCTTTCGTATACTGTTCCTGTTCCAGTGGTACCAGTGCCTATTCAATGGTACCACATTGGTTTAAAAAAAACCCCATAAAAATATACATGTAAGAATATATAGATTTCGTTTTAAACTCATATCTAGTTTAAACTAGTAATGTTTATTGGAATATAAGTTTCTATATATTTTTATTATAAAGTTTTTTGCCTTCTCTTTATTTTTATTTCTTGTAGGCAAATTTCAGGGGCAAATTTCACAACATCTTGTCGATATATGACCTACAAATTAGGAACCTTGAATCATTTTTATTCTCATAACTTTTTAAGTATAGTTTTGTATTTGATAAGACACTTGTTTTTCATAAAAACGTTTAAAGATAACGTATTCTTTTTTTTGTTTCGTTTGAAGCCATTTTGAGGCTAACTGGCTAGAGAAGTTTTTTTTTAGGATTTATAGGGGCTTTTTAGAGGCATTTCGTCTGGTAAAACTACGCTCTTCGTTAATTTTAATATTGTTTTACTTTTTAATATTACTATTACTGCGTAAAATAATACGATTGATTGTCAAAAAGTAAGTATTTAATGAATTAATTAAATGAATAGTTACAAACTGCAGAGGCTAGATTGAAGATTGATGTATTTATTTCTTTATTTAAATGGCAACATTTCGGAGTAATTTTAAAGAGCCCGTCCATCTTCAGTGCAGCATAACTCCAACAAAAACGTCAGTTTTTATAAGTTACCAGAAAGGGAAGCGCATTCGTGTGTATTTTTCCACAGTATATTACTCTTAGATGGGCTGAAGAAATAAATTATATCAGTTATAATAAATATATTAGTCAACAAAATTTTGTTTTATTTTCAAAGTAATGTTAACTTTCTAACTACAAATTGAGAATTTGTGCGGAAATTGCGTTTCTCCAGGCTCAATATGCAGACTTACAAGACAAGTGCACGCAAGACAACATACGGACATTGTAAACGTCTCACTTCTAACCCAGAATGTTGGTAAGATCGCGCAAGACAGCACAGTACAAAGAAATATTTATATATTTTTTGTGATCGAACATGAACATTACGGAGATTACATTTAACGAAAAATGCACATTGAAAGCTTTATTACATTTAAGAAACCGCAGAAACGGACGCACAAACTGCTCTTGGACAGAATTCTAGACAAACAAAGAATCGAAAAAGAAAATAAAACTCGCATAAAAGGTTATACCACTCTCCTTATGGACCACGGACCAACATGATATACTCACACTTGGGAAACAAATAGCCCCTGAGTACGGTATAAATAAATAAATAAATATTTATACAATGTTAAATATTTAAATTTTAAAAATATACAAATAATTAAAACGCTGAAAATAGTGATAGCATATACAATTGTAGGCTGCCCTTAAACAAAACACATGTGCAAAACACATTTTTCCCGCGTGTTTTTAGACATTTCTAATAAGGGGGAAAGGTCTACTTTTGGGATTTTCAGACAAACTGTGGGAATCTGAACACCAGCCACAACGTTATTCAGCGTTACAATACTTCATGTTTTTTTTTTTTTTAAATGTATTTACATTTTAATATTAGATGGTCAGGGTACTAGAGTGTCACTAAAATCGACTCCAGTTAAATCAGCTCTCGAAGTAAAAAAGTGTAGTAGCTTTTTTGTTTCTCCCACCCGCTTTCGGACAAGCCCTACCTACATTCACTCTGATTGGCTGGTTCCGTCGCGTTTCTTGTGCTGTTATTGGCTAGCAATTTTTTTTTTTTGGTTCTGATTGAAATTCAACCACTGGCCAATCAAATTGCAGGAGGGCGTATCTGTCCAAAAATATTCAGTCTCATTACTAAGTATAGCCACTAGAGGCGCTCAAATCTCAATTCACCACACACACAGCAGGACTGAATCAATGTTTTTTTTTTTAAAAAATAAAAGTATTTTTGAGAACCTTTCGCAGCAGTGCATACACACACTACTGTTAACTGTGGTGAAGCTTCTCCAGCATGAAATAAATGAAACATATGAGTGAAAGTGTGTGTAAACAATGGGGAAATAAAGGAATGAATGAATGAATGAATGAACTAATTAATTAATTAATGAAAAAAGTATTTAAATAAATAAGTTATTTATATCTACACATCAGTTCCGTGAATCGAGCATTGTTTGTCAAAATGTTTGATGATCGCACCTGATATTTTATTCCAAGCGAGGACACGCCTTTATTTGGATTTACCAAGTATTTTTATTCTTGGTGAATTATTTATTGAACTACAAATTAAATATTAATTAGTCGAGTTCACTCTTTTGTCACAATGTTGCATTTATTGCAGTTTTGTCTGCTGCTCCAGACAGTCGTCCAGACTGCATTTTATTTGTTTTTAGTTAGCGGATTTTTTTTGTTTTGGGCACATTTCTTTTGGGGGTTCGGGGTTGACAGGCGAATATACATAAATAGATGGATAGATAGATAAATAAACAATGACCCCCCCTCAAAAAAAAAACGATTCATGTTGTTCCGAAAACTCGTTCTGATCAACACCGAATTAGTGCGCATTGGTTTCCCTATGTTGGGGGACATCATGGAAGTAAACAAACAAACAAACAAGCCCCAAAACTGTAAACTGCACTGAAGCGCCTCCTACATGACAGACAGCCGGCCTGAGAGTGTGTGTGTGTGTGTGTGTCTGTATGTCTGTGTTTGTATGTGTGTGTGAGTGTTGGGTTTATTATCTCCGTCCCTCCTCCCGCGCGTTTGAGCTGCTGGAATAAAGGCGGAAAGCGGGGAGAGCGTCCTGCGAAAAACATTTCTCACCAAGTTCCCAGCTCCTCCTCCTCCTCCTCCTCCTCCTCCACCCCTCCACCTTCAGAGCCGCTGCTGCCTCTTTAATGCTGCTTTAATTACTAATTTCTCGACTCTCGAGTCCTGGAAGCCCCGTCATGCGCGCGGTGGTGGCGGCGGCGGTGCTTCCTCCTCCTCTTCCTCCATTTCCTCCTCCGTCCAAGCGCGCGTGACCCCTTTTTTGGCAATTTTTTCATAAGGATCTATCATTATAGACGTTATTTCTATTTCTAGTTTTGTAGGGTGAGCATGGGAGATCAGCTGGAGCACACCATGGTGCAGAAGTCCACGTCGTTCAGCATCAAGAGCCTCCTGCTGCCCTCCAAGCTGGAGGAGGAGGAAGAGGAGGGCGCCGGGCTCGCGGAGAGACCCGAGGGAGCCCGGGAGCACGAGGAAGAAGAGCACGAGGAGGGCGAGCAGCAGCAGCATCACCATGAAGACCAGCATCAGCCAAGCAAAGGAGGCAAGCACGACAAGCCCCCGTTCAGCTACAACGCGCTCATCATGATGGCCATCCGGCAGAGTCCCGAGAAGCGCCTGACGCTCAATGGCATCTACGAGTTCATCATGAAGAACTTCCCGTACTACCGCGAGCACAAGCAGGGCTGGCAGAACTCCATCCGTCACAATCTGAGCCTCAACAAGTGCTTCGTGAAGGTGCCACGCCACTACGACGACCCAGGCAAGGGCAACTACTGGATGCTGGACCCGTCCAGCGACGACGTCTTCATAGGGGGCACCACGGGAAAGCTGCGCCGGCGCTCCGCCACGTCCCGCGGGAAGCTGGTGATGAAGCGCGGGCTCCGCTTCGCCCCGCTGGGGCTCGGGCTGGGCGAGCGCGCGGGGAACCCCCTGTACTGGCAGCTGTCGCCCTTCCTGCCCCTCCACCACCACCACCACCCGCACCCCCACCATCACCATCACCACCCGCCCTACAATGGGTCGGCCCACGCCTTCCTTAACCAGGGACCTGCGGGGTACGGTTCTCTTCTACCCGGAGCCGAGGCTCTCTCCAACGGTGACGTGGCTGGTCGGCCAGTGCTTGGCGCCTCGGTGGGCGGGTACAGTGTGAGCTCGCCCCCGGCAGGACTGCTGGCGGCTGCGGCAGCTGCGGCCGCGGGACACGACGCCTACTTCGTGGCCGGAGCGCAGCAGCCACAGACCCTCCAGAGCGCACCGCCCTACGGGCTTTCCAGCAGCCCCCCGGAGACCCTAAGAACTAGCCTGCCTTCCTTCACCTCCGCGCTCTCCGGGGGCTTCTCGGGAGTCCTCGCGCACCACAAGAGGGTCGCGCCGAGCTCCTTTCACAGCTGAGCGGCACACCCGAGCCCCCAGATCGGAACTAAGACAATCCAAAAACAACAAAAAACTTTCCCAGGACCCCTCACGTGTCCCCCCTCCAACAACACGAAACACGCAGGCTTTCCTTTTGTTATTTTGTTTTGAGTTTTTTCCTAAGAATCCAACCTGGTTATTTTTAGGGGGGTTTTCTCTTTTATTTTTTTCATTTATTTTTCAAAACTATTTAATTATAGGATTTTGTACCAGTGGTATGATGTCACGCCAAAGGCAATACACGTATATGGGTGTTTTCTATTATCATTATTATTATGACTAATAACAGCTATAATTAATTATTATTATTATTATTTAAACCATTTATTTGTGACTTGTTGGGAACGTATGTGTCTCCTCTCTCTATCTTCTCTCTCTCTCCCTCTCTTTTTCTGGGTTCCACGGTTAGGGGTCCTTTATTTATATGAGTATATAATTAGCTGTTAGCTCTTCTCCTCTGTGAATATTGAACGTCCTGTACTGTGAATGCGCCTTAACACGTTCATTCAGGGTTTGACAAAACGGAGAAGGTTTTCTAATACACACACACACACACACACACACACACACACACACACACACACACACTCTCTCTCTCTCTCTCTCTCTCTCTCAGGTCATTCAGCACCCCGACAAGGAATTTAGAAGCGCGTGAACCAGATATCCGTATAACATGCTATAGTCATGATATGCAATGTTTACCCACTGATTTACCTCTGAGTTAGCAGTTTTTTTGAAGGGCAGAGGGTCTGCTTGGGCCTTTGGGATTCAGGCTTTAAAAACAGAAGTGTCTTGTGTGCGTGTGTGCTTGTGTGTATGTGTGTGCTTGTGTGTATGTGTATGTATGGGTGTGTGTGTGTGTGTGTGTGTGTGTGTGTGTGTGTGTGCGTGTTTGTATATGTTTTAAAGCACCCGTTGAGCTCTATGAGAGCTGCACTTTGTGTGGTGGTGACACCAGAGTTGCTGCACGTGCTGATCTGACTGTTAAACACAGTGACTTCAGAGTGTCAGTGTTAGGGCCTGAGTCCGTCAGTAGCAATATTCTGCTCCCCACCATCCTGGGCAGTTTAAAGACGGTGGGCTTTTCTTTTTTCTTTATTTCTATTAATTAACACACTAATCGACCCTCCCCTTGGCATTCCTTGTACTTTTTTTTTCTTTGGGCACTCATTCGCCTCGCCCACCATCACCTCCAGCCTGCGTTTCTTTAATTTTCCCCTTCGGTTCATCCTATACTCGGACCCGGAGGGAAATTTGGTTTATAAAAACTGTAGCTCGAGTTTATATTTATTTATTATTATTATTATTATTATTATTATTATTATTATTATTATTATTATTATTATTATTATTTTTGCACCTTTAATTACTGTTAGCCATTCAATGTGCGTTTGTACTAGATTGTTGTTTTTTGTTATTATTATTGTTATTATTATTATTTTTATTATTATTATTATTATTATTATTACTATTATTGGTTTTCTGTACAGAAATGCTGAACATGGTTCAGAACAAAGAAATAAAGTATTGTAATATTTCTGTATGAACAAAGAGTGCGTTTCCTCCTCCGAACCCTAGTTTGGTGGCTTAGCGGTTCCATTGACGTCACCCGAATAATGTAAAAGACACGTGAGTCCGTTGGCAGCACTGATTCTTCAGATTGTGAAGTCAGGGTTGAACTACAGTGTAGAGTTTAAAAGTATCGCAGCACTTTCATGGTTAAAATCAGGCCAACAGAATGTCCATTTAATCAGTTAATTAATTCAGCATTAATGATTTTTGCATATCTTTAATTCAAACAACAACAAACAAACATGCAGCCAGCAAACCAGTTCCTTGGTTTTGTTTATAATTTAGCACTAAAGTGACAATGTTAGCGTTATCACAACACTGGACGCACACTTGATTTCCCTGGCCTGCTGATTTTATTTTCTGGTAGAATTTTTGGCGGCGGGGAGGGGCTGGATTGGAGGCACATTCTCTATGTAAGCAGGCTGCTTTAAAAATGCAGACTCCACTGAGTGTAGTAGATATACCCCATATTCACTACCCGTCAAAAGTTTGGACAAACCTTCTCATTCAATGTTTTTTTTTAAAAATTATTTTCTACACTGTAGATTTATATTGAAAACAAACAAAATTATGAAGGAAAACATGGAACTATGCAGTAAACAAAAAGAGTTAAACAAAGCTGAATATGTTTTGTAATAAGGTAATAATGGACTGTTGTTTTTTACTTAGTTAAGCGGCTCTTGCAATAATGTGGAGGAGAACCTTAGTCGAATAGTACACACACTAACTGTGTACCAACATAGTCCCAAACACATTAAGAAGCCAAGAAATCCCACTAATTAACTCTTGACGAAGAACACCTGTTAATTAAATACCATTCCAGGTCGATTCCTCATGAGTCTGACTGAAAAAATGCCAAGAGTGTGCAAAGCTGTCATCAGGAGATTTATTCAATATTAATCTCCATTGTAACCAAAAATAAAAAAAAATAAAACAAAGGAAATCGTTGAATGAGATGGTTGATTACTGAACACTTTACAAGAACTGAGCACACACACGGTTTTAACCGATGAACCCTGAAGACAGACGGGCACCCTGGTGAATTCGGATCCAAACTATCCTTTTCATAATTATCACATACATACAAATTCGTATCCAAACTTTCCTTTTCATAATTATTAATTTTCGAGAGGCATCGTCGCTACAGAGCTCACGAATATTTATCTATTTCGCAACACACCAATAAAAAAAACTTACAGGCCCGATTTAGGAGAATTTGCTCACACCACACACTTCACACCACACACCAACCCACTTCATGTAAAACACCAACACAGTCAATATACTGACCATAAACAAACAAACAGCTTCACGTTGCATTAAGAACAGACGTAGACTTAAGCACTGATACACGTCGCTCTGGGTAAAAGCGTCTGCTATATGTGTTTCTTTATCACACACCGGCCAAAGCTAAGAACACACACTTCTGCAGTATCAGTTACATCATTTATCAGTCTGTCAACACTCAGTGTTTCCTGTAGCGAGGACAAAACAAACAACACGCACACATACTCTCTACACATACTCTCTCTGTCTCTGTCTCTCTCTTTCTCTCTCTCTTTCGCTCTCTCTCTCTCTCTCTCTCTCTCTCTCTCTCTCTCTCTCACACACACACACACACACACACTTTAGGTTTTATTATATTCTATATTGTAGATGAATATTGAAATATATAAAAAAAAATGTAAACAAAAATAGTTAAACAAAGCAGAATATGTTTTTAATAAGGTAATGATGGACTGTTTAATTTCATTTAGTTAAGTGGTTCTTGCCATAATGTGGTGTAGAACCGTAGTCAAACAGGATCACTAACTGTGGAACAACGTATCATCACAACTGACGATCCCAGACATATTAGGAAGGCTTTCAATATTAATATACAGTGTAGATTACTTTAGATGGTGCGCCCAAAGTTTTGACTGGTATTACGTTTTTAAAATATGGTTTTTAAAAATTATTTTAACACACACACACAGACTCATATGGTGCGAAATATTCTGATGGATCATATCATATCAATGCATAGATATATATTGCACCTTATATTTCGTTGTACAGTTGCTACAATGACAATAAAGAGATTCTGACTGATTCTGATATGTATATATTTTATACACATACGTATGCATACGTAAGGGTATATATATATGCATGCAGAACGAAAATACAATATAGAACATACGATGCAGAACACACACATGTACATACACACACACATACACTCACACGTAATATATATTATATATATATATGTTCTATATTCTATATTCTATTTATAGTATGTGTATATAGAATATGACATTATACATTCATTGAAATACTTTATGCTATTATTTTAAATGGCTTATTTTAGACTAGGTCTCTTTTAAGACCTTCAGAACTGCCATAATTGGGGTCTCTCTTACAAGCTTAAAAATCCATTTTAAACCAAACACTTGCACACAAACACAAACACACTACCGCCCTCGAGCTGGGACTCACTTTGGCTAAGTCGTCTGTTTGATCAAACAATGGCTGCAGTGAGGTTGTGTAAGCTGTAGGTAATGCCACTAATCCAATCGGCTTCTCTTCCTCCTCTCTTCTTAAACGCCTCTTGTTAGAATAGCCAAAAGCTTCATAAAGCAGGCTGTGGTGTGTGGTGGCTCTTTGAAAAGGTTAGAAATGACCCCCTTCACTGGAAGGAGGCGAATGAGTTCAGGAGTTCAGAGGTTAGTGCCACAGTGCACTAAACAGCTTCCTTCCCCAGGTCACTGCTAACAAAACTGCATGTAATCCATTTTTCCCAGCTCAATACCAGAGGCCTCACACGCAGACCAAGCGGAACGGAGTTCCACCCTCTGCAAACAACATACTCTGAATGCAGAGACACAAATATCACCCTGGTTATGAATCAAGAGGACACGTGTCACTGAACTTCACAATTAAAAATAAAGATGTTGAAAACATTCTTTGGAGCAATGCCACAGAAGAACCACTTTAGGTTCCCTGTACTACCGAAATGTGCAGGTCTAAAGAATCTATTCAAGAATATTCTACTTAATATGAGCGGTCTATCCCTAATTAATGCTTTCTAGAACCAAATGCTCACACCAGTAACTATTTAGGAAATGAAGTAGGATGTAGGCATATAGAGGTTGTAAATGTTTTTCTGTACGAACATGAATATTCTCACACAAATCAGAATTTAGGTTCTTATGATAAACGATTGGATGTTTATGTGACATTCAATTCAGATTGAAATATTATAGAAAGAATTATCAAAGAACATTTTAAGTATAAAAAACAGCTAGCACATTTTACAAAAATAATTTAAATAATAAAACCAATGAAGAAGAACAGCATTCCAGCTAAAAAATACCATAACAGATTTATAAATATATTTTCATTTTTTAGTAGCAGTTTATTGTGTAATCCGCACATAGTGTAGTGTGCTTAAGACACATTTGGTATGAAAATCAGCAAGGTGCACAAGATCAGCTGAGGAACTCAGAAACACAGGAACCCACAGTAAGCCAAAATTCCAGAAATACAAAAGATACAATAAAGCAGACACCATTCACCACCTTGTCCTATCCCATCAGAGAACCTGGTGCCATTTTGAAGTCAGAACCTTAATCCTGCGTGCTAGTGAGACACTTGAGGCATGTAGGGCAGGAGAAGATGGCCCCATGGAAACACCTCGATTGAAAAGGGATTAGAAGCCTGAGAAGTAATGGTCCATTTTTAACCCTCACATTTTGAAGCTAAATTCCGAGTGCCAAACCTGCACATGCGCCCTTCCGGGCTCTATGTCACCTTAAAGGACCTTCATCCCTTCTGGAACATTGTCACGCAATGTCCCATTATGATTGTTACAGTTATTCAGGGCTTTCCATATCATGAACACTTCACCTCTTCAAAATGGAATATCAATACTCTTGTGTCTATTTGCCATTTTAAAGTGTTTGTCTCTCAAAGATCTTTCAATCATACACACAGTTTGTTTAGCAATTCCTGGAATAAAACGGCTGAGATGTAAAATTATATGAAAACATTTAATCGGTGAAGACCATTTCCATTATTTGGAGATTCCTCAAAAGTGGGTCTTGACACCCATTCCCCTTCATGATCTACTTCAAGGTTCATAAGTGACTCAGAAGGGGTGTTTCTACGGCATCACTCCAAAAATCACCCTGGTTTTCAAGGAAATGCTGCTCTTATTCCAGAGAGACTTTGGTGGGCAGGTGACCATGCAGCAATACACTTCAAACACAAAAAATGAACATAATGTGGAAGAACAGCTGTAAACAGCCCTGGTAAGGTTCAGACTGGTCTGTTTTGGGGACCTGGGCATGCAAGAAGCAGAAGGCTGAGGAAATACATCCTGGAAGTCCATGTGGGTAAAAGCTTTCATATGCTAAGACAAAGCTCCTGAAATCTTGCTGTTTTTTGGTCATAATACTCCTGAAGACTTTGCTATTCATGCACTCACACACACACACACACACACACACACACACACACACACACACACACACACACACACTTCTTCACCAGAACACAACACCACAGTTTTCCTTATAACACAAACCTTTTCTCTGCCTCTTTGTACCTCACATGCCATCTGTCTATCAAGTCTATTTACATCAGATTACAACCAGCTCACTGCAATTAACAGTGCAATGTTCTGTTCTATTACATTTCATACAGTTCCAATCTTGTATACAATTGCAATATTTTTTTCAAATTTGAAATTTCAAAATGTCTCCCAGCCATTGTACTTGAAAAACTGTGTATATATAAATAAATAACTGTAGCATTAAATCTTGAATATGTAAAAATTTAAATCAGTTATTCCTAAAATGTTATCATTTATTACTTTTTGTTATTAATTTTATTTGTGGCATACACACTATATATTAATCTTATTTTTAGATTCTGATGAAAATTAGAAAATAAAAGCATGCATATTGCATTTTATTTGTTTGATTCTTACATAAATATTTTTAAAAACACAATTAGGGACAATGAAAAATATTGCTAATAGAGCAATAAATAAGAGACAAAATTAAAATGCAGAAAAACAGGGCTGCCACTGAAGATCTTTTACTCTTACGCAGTGCTGGAAGGCATTCAAAGTTGTTTTACTCTGCTCTCAGCCGCAGCTTTTCAACTATTGAGCAGTCTTAGGCGATCACATCCATGAAGTATAACCCACTCCTCTCACCACCTCCCACTCAGGAAACCCAAGCAATGCAGGTTGTTACAGGTTTTATTTCTGATTCCTTCCAGGAGGAGCCTTTGGTTGCTCAAGTCTCTTTGAAACTGATCAGGTAAGAAACTGAGATTTTTCACATTCATTTTATTTTCTGCAAGAAAATACAGTCAAATAATTATTTTTGCTGCCCTCCCATATCTCAGTCAACTGACACTTGGAATAAGACCAGAATAATTTGAGGCTTAAGAAAGTGTTCTCTGTCTCTCTCTCTGTGTGTGTGTGTGTGTGTGTGTGTGTTTGTGTGTAGTTCTGTGTGCCATCATTTGTTTTTTTAGGTTCCAGGTATGACGAACGCTCTCTAATACATCATTATATATATAAAAAACAAATGATGGCACACAGAAATACACACACTCACACACACACACACACACACACACACACACACACACACACACACACACACACATATATATACATATATATAT
>JBBPDH010000105.1:120198-135010 GCA_037974565.1 Clupeocharax schoutedeni
GTGATGTCATGACCATTGTAGCCTAAGGTATAGGCTTGTATTCAGTAATAAATGGTAAAAACTGCTTCTTGTAATGTCTGTATATATGTGCGATTAAATGCGATTAATTAGATTAATTAATCGCCACAACATGTAATTAATTAGATTTAATTTAATTTTAATCGCTTGTCAGCACTAAATATAATATAGTATAACTTTATAACTTTATGTTTTAGTAACATGGACACTACAAGTATGTGTTAATAAACATGAATTAAAATAGATAAAACTGCCTCTGCTTTTCTTCCATTCCTTTTATCAAACAGCTTTCAGTTCTCCAGGGTTATAGACTCAAAATTTAGAAATCCTCTGTACATTTTTAAAGGTAAATCATGATATGAGGATGAGGGTATTCAACGTTTACTACTTTTTTGGAAGTCTTGATTTGCTCTGGTTGAAATGATTTGATCTTGTTGAAATGTATTGTAATGTATTGTTCGGTCAGTGGCCGGTAGGGGCCACTGCTTTTGGGGACTTTTATTTTGATGTTCATGTCTCTTTAGTTCATGTGTCATGTGTTTTGGTTTTCACCTGTTTTGTGTTATTGTCTGCATTTAAGTTCTGTTTGTGTGGACCACAAGTGATCGTTCCATCACCTCATTTCTATTCCACGTTAGTATTCATGTCTGTAGTGGCCCTTGAGCCAGGTTTTGTTTTCTTGTTTCCTGTTTCACGTTCACGTAAAATAAAGAAACCTGAGTTCATGGATGCCTGCCTGCCTGCCTGTCTGTCTCCGAGGTAAATCACGGGAGCCGGTTACCCCAGTCCCCTGTGACACTGTTGCCCTGAAGCTCTTTTAATGTGATCGCTGGCTTCTCTCATACCTATCTTATCATTCATTAGACAGATATTTTGCATGGTGTATCCATACAGGAGCTCTGATTTCATTAACTTCTCACTACCATGTTATCAAGCAACTTGACAGGGATGTTTAACCCTTCTTTTATGTTTATTTATGTGGGTTTGAATCTGCTAGTGGCACCACTGAGGTACCCTTGAGCAAGGCAAGGGGGCACTGCTCCCTGGGTGCCCCTCATTGGTGGCAGCCCACTGCTTCACTTGGTGAATTGGTTCATACAAAGAAGGAATTTCACATTGTTCACACTGTGTGCTGTGGTGTGTTTTTAACAAAGTAACAAAGGCCCCAAGCATAATAGATTTTAGCACATTTGAACAGTGCAGGAGGGTTAAGGTGCTTTTAGTGTTGCTTAATGATGTCGACTCTGTAAAGAGCCACCACGATTGGTACTTTTTTTGCGTGAAGTCGTTACAACCAAAGGCAATAGATACTGATTTATTTTCTAAAATTAAGAATTTCAGTGGATTCCCTATCAGTTCTACCCATCTGTTCTTATGAATATATACTCTTTGTTCATATTTATAAATAAAATGCTTTTACCCTGATAAATAAAACTCTAATACTGAAAACTTAGCAACTCACAAGGCTGTCTGCAGAGACTGAAGTATGTATGAGTGTATTCAGCATTTTACAGCTGTCATGCCATGAACAACAAATCAGAAAGTGTAACCATAGTCATCCCCGGTTGGCTGGGCGATTCTGAATGGGTTAAGTCATGTGTGTATCCGGGAACATCCTGACCTACATCCTCCTTTTCTCCTCTCATTAATCCTACTTATAGTCCACAAGTGGGCTTCGAGGTGCTGTGTGTGTGACTGGGATCCACTGTATACATGGCGGCACACTATTAATACGTCATGTAGCCGACACTTCCGCCCAAAGCTATTTATATGAATACAGGGACAGTCCCCTCGGAAAAGCATGATGTCAGCAACTCATAATAGCAAAAGCAGGATTGACTTTGTCATCTTTCAGTTCTATGCAATCATAATGAGTGTATATGGGCATTTGGCTGACGCTCTTATCCAGAGCGACATACGTCAGTGCTTAAGAAGTCCACAACTGTTTCTTACCTGAAAACAGCTTAAATCCAAGTCAACTATTTAACCAAGAGACTGCACAGTCAGAGCATCTATACAACAACTGTCAAAAAATAATTAGCCAACACCTACCCAACAATACATAAGCCATAGAGAAGAAACATATGGGAACATTTGGATAACATTTGGATAACTGAAACTCATCCTATACCTATTTTATGCTAGTAGCATGCATTGAATGGTTAGAAGTCTTTATGAAGACCTGTGATGAAGAGTCCTGTAAGTCTCTCTCTCAACTTTTTGTTTCCTGTGATGACATTTTGGCACCCATCACCTAACGGTAATGAAGACTTGTCCCTGTTTATTATGGCCTTCTAGATTATAGCAGAAGATGCAGCCCAGCTCCAGTTCTCCAACCTACGTTAAAACAACAGTATGTGTGAGTCATGATCTCAACGCCACACTTCCAACATTTTGGGGGAGAACCTTTTCTATTCCGGCATGACTGTGTCCCAGTGCACAAAGTAAGCTCTATAAAGACAAGGTTGGATGAGTTAATTGTGGAAGAACTTGACTGGTCTGCACAGTCCTGACCTCAACCCCTTCCAGCACCTTTGGCATGAACAGGAATGGTGATGCAAGCTGGGCACAAATTTCCACAGAAACTCCAAACTCTTGTGGAAAGCTTTCTAAGAAGAGTGGAAGCTGTTTTAGCTGCAAAGAGGGAACCAACTCCAAATTAAAGTCTATGAAAGCAATGTCAATAAAGTCCCTGCTGGTGCATTGGTCAGGAGTCCCAATAGTTTTGTCCATATAGTGTATATATAGATTAAGTTAAATACAAAAGGTTAAAAAGCTTCTCCAGCCTAGCAACAGTGGCTAAGAATGAAAGCATTTTTAGGCAGAGCATGGATAGGTCAATTGACCTGACCGCTACTGTTGGCAAACACTGTAAAGCAATCCTTTAATCTGATACTATTTTGGTTGATGTTCAGAGTGTCAGCATCACCATCAGCAACCAAACAGACTGATCTCAGAGCTGCCTGGCAAACTCTGAAAATTATTCAGACATGCCAGAAAGGCCCCCTCAGTCACTTGCTTTACAGAGCCTTGGCTGTAAACGAACTTGACATTGATGACACTTTGTGCTTGCAAGGCTTAGCAGTGGGGGAAGGGGAAAGCAGGTGGTGAAACGGGAGCGAGGGATCGTGGTAAAGAGTGTTGTCCACACACACACACACAAACACTCTGACAGGTGGTGGATTCACCTGATCCAACAGCTGTGTACACAACTATTAGGACCAATGTGGGGTAAATATGTTTTCAAGTGAGAATTCCTTTTGAGCCTGTCAGCAATTAAATGGTCTCACAATGAGCAAACATTAAACTACAGACACTTACAGTACTGTGATTAGAAACTGAGCTGTCACATGTATTTATGAGGCAGCACAAAGCATGTGTCATATCTGACCTCACAAGTCGATAACGACTAGGATCTGTTATGACTGACCCAAACATTCAAAAATGGATGTACAGCAACCCCCCAGTTTTACATGGATCAGGAGTTGCAGATCCAGTCAGATGCAAATTCTTTTTAGAACAGAATGCATAGATTTAAGTGGAAAAACACACAATAACATGGAAACTTCAAATATCCTCCACCTTTTTTTGGGGTTTTTGTGGCAATAAATATATTTTTTCTGGATGTTTTTTCACTAGTGGCAGGCTGTAGCTGACGTGGAAGCACTTTTTTTTTCGAATTCCACACCAGGGTTGAGCCCCTGCGGGATTTTTCCAAGGTGTAAGCACTCAGACACCTCAAACTCCACAGTTCAATTGATCTCCAGGAGACCTTTCCAACGACCCCTCGTTTGTATTTTTGGCCCGAGTAGATCACGGGTTATTCCCCGAAAAACTGTTCACCCTGCTGCGGTGTCCCAGTACTTTTGTCCCGTGACCTTCTGAGTTGCAGATCTTGGCAAGGCAAGCACTCAGGACACTTCAAACTCCACAGTTTGATTGAACTGATTATTTGGGGGCACTAAGATGTTTTTTTTTTTTTTTTACCAAAACACAACAATGCAGTTTTTCACTATAGGTGGGTGCTCTTGGAACGTAACCCCCCACAAAAAGTGGGGGTTACTGTAGTTGAATTGGTGTCTCAGATGAATGCATCACAATGTGCTATGTCAATTTTACATTCTGAGCATGTGTGTGTGTGTGTGTGTGTGTGTGTGTGTTTAACACTCATCCCAGACATCCCATCACAGATCAGATTAGACTTGTTTGGAGCCTAAATTTTGCATCTTTAGTTTGGTGATAAATGTGAGTAATCAGGCAAACTAGCAATTATTTTGATGATTTAATAAATTATTTTTGGTTGTTTTAAGGATAACCAGTTAAAACTGCATTTCAAATTTCTACTGGACATACTTTTTTTTTGCATCTGATTCTGATTCATATCAAATCAGAGGGAGGTATGTGGGCACAAATGGGATAAATTGCAAGCTTTGACTAATAAAGGCCAGCACTGGGTTGTTGGGGGATCCTCTTTCGGTTTTACTCCACTTCCTCTTACCAGACTGACCTTCAGTCCTCTCTGAATCAACATGTCCAACCTTGTCAGCATCACCACATCCTTTTTTTCTTAAGCGGAGCCACAGACACTTAGCAAGCGGGGAGAATTCATCAAAGCCAACATTTGCCTTGGAGAGGATTTCATTAGAATTCTTTTTTTTTGAAAGAGGCCCAATTGACTGCTAACTAATCTTCACTGCTGTCACAGCCTGTGCTGTTCCACAATGTCGGTACACAGTGTACAATTGTATTTATAGCATGCCAACTAGGCTAATCCCCGTTATGCAATATTTACGGCTCTGAGACAGTCAACCCCCGGTAGAGCTGCGCTTCCACTCTCTGGGTAGACCCCCCCCCTTCCCTTCCCACCCCAAACACACACACACACACACACGCACACACACCCGCCCTCTCCGTTATGTTCCCGCCGCCCGGCCGTGCCTGCTGGGTAATTTTACTCACAAGCTCTAGCCAAGCAGGAAACATCCACAAACACTCGCAGCCACAACACGCCGTAAGAGTGCATTTGCTTGTGTGTGCTGAAACAGACTGCGCCAGACGGCCTAAAAAAACCTCTCAGCCTAGAAAAAAATAAATTGTGTGTCTAAAAACAATGATATGCAAATATAATGAGATCAAGTGGGATAGGGATTAAATGCTCTCTCACTGATCAGAAAGGATCTGGACACATCAGAATAATGTACATAAAAACACAGAGGCGGGAATAAAAGTGAAAAGGGCTTTAACCAATTCGTTCAGATGTTATTTAAAGGCAGAGTTTGGAAAACACAGATTAAGCTCAGTCCAGCTCTGAAAAGCATGCTTCATGAAGAATGACTATGGAACAGTTTCTGTCAACCAGGTCAATCAGGTCAGATTCAGGCCCTCTGAGTGCCTCCCCTCCTTCCCAAGCCCCTACAAAAACTACCAATTAACTAAAGGGAATCCTTGGGGCCCTCTGGCCTTTCAGTCAAGGCGTAATGAATTAAGCACAGCAAGTAATGCAGTCTTTTATGAAGTTTTGTCTGTCTGGAAACAATATAATTAAATTCTTGAAACGCTCAATGAAAGATTATCTAATCAGATTTTTTTTTCTTTGTGGTGTCAAGGTCAGCTAAGCAAGCTCTCCTGCTGGCTAAGCCTTCGGACACTTCGGGATTGGGGTCTGGACTGAAGAATCAATCATTCACCTCTTAATTTTCAGTGGACCAATTTTGTAAGGAAAAACATTACTCTAGGCCTTCTGGAAGTCCTAGATACGTCATTGGCTGAGAATATGAGTGGCAGCATAACTAATAGGCTTTTGTCAGATGGCAAACATTGGCAGCTAAAAGCCAGGACTCTATGTTAATATGTCTTTGTAAGCCCAAAGTAAGACCTTCTTCGGATGCCCAAGTTTAATACAGAACAGCTAAAAATGTTGACCACTAATGCTGTTAAGCTAATGCTAGCAATTCTTTAGGAATGCTATCAAAAATTATCATTTTTGTAGAGGTCTGATGTGGGCATGTTTTAATATTTAAGGTCTGAATTAAAGATATAGATCTACTAGAATGTGTAGATCAGTGTTATACTATGCTAATGAATCTAATTTGCTTGTTTGCTAGCTATGCCTCAAAGTTTGTGCTCCAATGGAGGCTAATGGTTGAAGTATATTTTTAGGCTTTCCCATGAGTCATGAATAAAAATGATAGAGGTAGAGGTATGAGGGGTCCAATAAAGATATTAGGGTCCCCTGCGTGGCCCATGCAATTGCTTCTCCTGCATAAAATGGTGCCTCTTTGCATGAAGCCAGGGTAGACCCATTTGCTATCTATTGTTGGGTGTTTAGCCTAAAGCTAGGCATATTCTAACTCAATTCCAGCTCTATTCTCTGAACGCATTCCAGTCTTACAGCTAACTTTCAGTGCTAATGTAGGTCAAGTGGTCTTGTTAGAGGGCAATTCACCTAGATTAACAGGCGCCCAAGCACCTCAGGCACAAACACACTTCACACAACTGTCAACACCGAGCAGAGTATTTGGTCTTCTCCACTCCTCAGTCTAAAAACAGAATTGCAGTCTGGCCCATGGTGACAGGCTGTGACAGGGGGCAATGTTCCAAAACAATCTCCCCTCGGTTCTGTTCTGGCAGCTTGTCAGAGCTGACCTTACAGGCCCTCGAAGCTCATTAAGACACAGCAGCTGCTAACAGAAAACATCATCCATGAAGTGTGTAAAGGAAGCATGCACTTAATCGGGCCCACTTTAAACAGAAGCTCCCAGCTTGATATTCTTAGTTATGCTGAGGGCTCTTAGTGCCCTGAGATGTTCAGGTTCAGGTACAACTCCCAAGAAGACTGCGAATCAGAAAAGGCCCTTATAGCTCCTTGTGATATGCAACCATATGTCCATTCTTAAAGACAGTAAAAGGCCCCCAAGCAGGGTGCATGTGCATGCCTGCTCGGAAGTGAGCGTCATGGTATAGTGCAAACTGTTAAGGAGATGATGACAGCACAGCCCATGAGAAAGAGCCTGTGGGTCATTACTGCTGTAAGGCGGATTAGCGGGAAATTTAGTGGGATATCAGGTTCAGACTGGTGTTGTAAAACTCAACTTGTTCCCCTCCCATGGATTTCACGCTTGACTTCGCCGAATCCAAGCTGGAACAAGCGGAGGCGACCAGGCCCCAGCCATGCTAGACTTTGCTTCCACAATGGTGTTTTTTAAATATGCATCAGATTCTTTGGGGGTTTTACTCTGATGTCATGCAGCTGTTTTGACAAGTCCTGCTGGTCTTGGCAGACCCTGTGGGGTTGGATTGTTTTGGTTTTTGTTGTTTTTTTTAGGACACCCCACCCCAGGTGATTGGGGCTTTTTGTTGCCGGTTTGTTTAGGGATTTGCTGGCTTGTTGGCAGAAAACTGCAGTGGTGGAAATGCGCAGTGGACGGTGGTCGTGTGACACGGCTCACTTCACGCGTTCTGACAGCTGAGCTCCTCGACCAACCCTCCCAAAATCTATTTTAAACTCTTGCATTATTTTACAGACAGAATAACTACAGCTATTTGCAAAAGTGACTGGTAATTTTTATAAAAAGCATGAAAAAAGATAAAGCATTTTGCACATTTGCTTAAAATGTATTTAAATTGCATATTTACACAAAACGCAGTGCCTTAAAATCAGTATGGACATGTTTGCCTATATTCGGTCATAACTCTAAATAAAAGGTTTTAAAACCAAATCAAATAAAAATACATAAATAACAACAAAAAATTCAGGACAAATTACTACATACTGAAGAAAAAAAATCCTATTCTGTTTAAATGTGGGCTTGATGCAGTTCTTTTATTATTTTAATATTCAATCTAGATTATACGAAATTAATTATTTCTTTGATGGGACTTTTGTGATTCAGGTTCTATTGATAAGCAATAATATCCAAAAATTCGGCTAAATAACAATTTTGTTAATTTAAGTTAAAATAAGTGCACACTCTACAGAAGTTACAGCTTTGCTTTTAGTCTTTGGCAAATGGGAAAAAGCAATCAATTTATGGTGTGTCAAGAAGCCATATGATATTAAATAGAACAATATAATAGAAAAACAGAATAATATTGAAAAGAAACTTTGCAGAAAAATGCTGCATAGAAGATTTGTCTGAACGGGTGTTTTCACACTCTTGCGAATGGCTGTTTTGGCTGGGCCTGATACATCACTTTTAACAGTCCCAGTGTGAGTATCTGGGCAGGGAGTATAAAGTCCAAAACTTAAATTCAGCTGGTTCTGAATTTAACTACCGGTCTATCTAATTCAGCAACAAAATATGACTCTGTTGAACCCTGTCACTCCAGACACTCCTCTGATTATATTGCTTTTTTAAATGATGTATCAAATGCGCAGGCCTGGTGAGCAGTAGTTTGAGGAAGAGTGTCTGTTTGATGCACTCTCCATTCCAAAAGGTCATTAAGAAAGCCCCGAAGACAAAACGAGGCTGCAAGGCGTGTAGAACGGTTTTAAAGGGACATTAGGAAGGCATTCTTGTTGTTAAGGCAGCGTTCTTGGCCTTGAGGGATTTTGCTGCTCTCTGTGTGCAAACAAAGAAATGTGTGGTTAACGAAATAGCTTGTGACAGGACACCAAGAAAGTCTCCCGAAGGACAAAGCGTACTAGTCCAGGGAACAAAAGTGCAGGGAATAATTCCTTCTTGCTTTGTGCTTTCAAAAGACACATGCGGACCTGCAGAGCTACAGCACATACAAAAGCACTGACTCAGATTCACCTTTAAAAAAAAAGACAAAAATGGATATCAACTAAGGGATGGTAATTAGATACGAGGCCTTTTTCTTGGAAAGAGCAGGGCTGCATTTGTTTTATATCAAACATTAGAGAGGGCAGGGCCACTAATGCAGAGCTCGGGGCTTTTTTCTTTGCTACAGTACACAGTGCTCGTAATCCACAGAGATCCTGTCAGCACACACAAGCAGCAAGAGATCAAAACAAAACCTGGGGCCAAACCACCAACTCGTTCTCTGTGAAGGCAGTCGTGTCTCAAGAAGCGAGCGGTGATGAAACTTGGCAGCACTGCTGAGTAACTTAGTAAGTTTTTATGACCCCCCACTACTCCGTCCCCCTCTGTATTTTTTATGTTTGCTCACACGACCCAATAGTCCTCTACATCAGCATCCGGTCCCACCATCTCAACCCTGGACACACCCATCTCTATGGCTCTGTGGAGTTGGGCCTGTTGTCCCTAACAGCCTCTGCGCTTTCGCTGCCATTCAAGCATCAAAGGACATTTACACTTATGCAAACAAACAGGCTGGCTTTTCCACTGCTGTTGCTTTCAGAGGCCACAGGTATTTATCCATCTGCCTCTCTTGCTTCTCTCTCTCTCTCTCTCTCTTTTTCTACCCCCTTCCTCAGGCGTGTTACACGTAGAACGTCCTGTTCCCTGAGTCAGTCCATAGCACCAAAGCCTGCCGGGGAACGACCGTATATGAGACACAAGGCCAACAGAAAAGGCCCAGTCGCTTTGACCTATACTGCTTTAATCAGATCACTCGGAGCATAAACATTGCTCTAAGGGCCAAGCATCTCTCTCTCTCTCTCTCTCTGGCTCTCTCCCTCCCTCTCTCGCTCTCTCTCCCTCCCTCTCTCTCTCTGTCTCGCTCTCTCTCTGCTTCCAACCACTGCTGCTCTTTCATAACTTGTGTCCATCCATTAGATCAGCGTGCCCTAAGCCTCAGTAAAGTAAACAGAGCTCTGCTGATCTCTGTTGACCAGATTGAGGGTCGAGTAAGGTTTGGAACAGTTGACCTGCAAAATATGGGGCAATGTACAAGCAATGTCATAAGAAGGGACAAGAAACCATCGGACAGATAAACGGTACACTTGTTAGAGACCATGACCTTCAGGCCAAATTAGAGACATTTCAGAGCACTGACGAGATGAGGGCGGGCACAGCCAAGCACACTGCAGCTATAACTAGTGGAAGGCACAAACAATTTTCCTTACCCTCTTTACTCATCTGGCAGAAGCTTGTATGCCATTTAAAATTCCAACGGATGGGTCCTCTAGGTTGTAGACATCCATCGACACCATTAACATGCTTACACTAAACAGAAAACAACAACGGAAACGTAATAACAAAAGAGATAAGGCCCCTCCAGCAGCTTCTGCTCTGGAGGACACTGTTTGCCTGATATCCAAAACCTCAAACCTGAGGAATCCTACAGCACTTTGTGGGGTCGGTTGCTAAGAATTCCACTTGATGCATGCTGGGTTTGAATACTGTGGGAGTGGCCATTCATGTAGAATTAAATAAAAGATCTGTCTGTCAACTCTGCCTGAAAAGAAATGTGCAACTGTGGGAGAAGGGCCCCTGACATCACCCTGTGTCAAGTGTGCTTCAGTGCCTCAGAGACAGCCAGGTTTTTGTATATGGGACACTAATGAGGCACCATGTCTTTACCCTCTATGGCTCTTTCCTCTCCAGTGTAATGGACCCATGAAACTGCTCAATCACTAATGATGAATCCAACAGACTACAAATGGGTTATGACATAGCACTGCATGTTCGTTCATGTCAGAGCCCATTTAGGGTGAGACATAGACAGGCACAGGATTCAGGTGTCATGAAATTATAATCTACTGATAAATTGTTCCCGATATTATCTGAGTAGGTGGACATGTAGTTCCACCTTCCAGAACAAAACTTAGTAATTTTTCAGTAGAAGAAGAAAGGGAAACTTTTTCTTCACATTGAATGATAATAAAATGAGTTATAATCAAATTTCATTAAGAATGGATCAATAGAAATCCCCCAAAATACTTTCAAATAACACCCCATTCCCTTTATATAGTCTAAAGTTAAGATTGTTTCTCCCTCGCTCCTACAAAGAGGTGACATGGGTCAAATGAAAAAGATGCAATGTTACAGTTCCAATCCCCTGCAAAAACAACAACAGTAGAAATACTGCACCAGACAAAACACAGAATGTGTACTTTTAATATTATCTCTGGTAAACTTTGTTAATCTTTAGCCCTTGGACAGCTGTGGTGCTGTTTGTACAATACAGTTCCTTACTTGGGCTTTAAAATCTAAATCCACTCTGAAAAATCAGCCAAACTCTGTGGCCATAACTGTGCCCGTACCTTTATTTGTTTTAGATATAATACTCAGCTTCCATTCCCAGATTAATGCCTGCAGCAATCTTTTATTCCCCCTGGGAGCAGTTTAACTGAATGACATAATTAAATCGTGTTCCACTCTACAGTGTAATCACTAATGTCTTTGTTTACCAAAAACATCTGTCCAAGGATGTATGGATATTTTTAAAACAAACACAGAGGAAACAATGTTTTATACAGCATTCACCCATTAAGCTGATTGTATTCAGTTCAGTACACCAAGACAAGCCTCCTAATGGGATTAAGACAGCACGGAGCTATTTTAAAGAAACTCTGAGCGCAGCCACTCTCAGATCCCTTTTTAGTGAGGTTATTCAGAACATATTTTCTACACTTTGTTGCCCAGGAATTAGTCGTTCACAAACATTCTTCAAAATTTAATATGATCTAAGACTGATTCCTGGCTACTGTCACTATATTGAGTTTTTTCTCATAATCTCTGAAATTGAATCATCTAGTAACTACTTTAATCTTCAGAGGGATAGAATTGTTTAGGCACAGTAGGGACACATCCCTACCAATATCCAGTGACTAAAAATCTAATACAATATCTGTTTTCTGTGTTTGGAACATAAAGAGTTAACAGTTCTGTTTCTCTACTGCAAGTCCTGGGTTCCGAACACTGTTCCTAACCTGGAAGCACCAAAGCTCAATGCAGTAGTTTGCATAGATGTAGGCGAGATGGAGGACGTATTTATGATAATAACAATTCTGTGCTTAAAAATATGAAACACATTACGTTTGTTGCTGATTCAGTAAGAAAGCAATGTTGAGCGGTGTACTGATACTGAAAAAGTACAACGATACCTTCTCCTTGTATTTATAATGTGGATATACAGCTCCATATGCAATTTATTTTAAATTACAATCTCTCTGAGAATAAAAACCATTCCATTCCAGTAAATTCCTACACAAGCACCTCATTCTGCTTTTTTGAGGTGCTGACTAATGATCACCTGAATCACATCTTATTCAGTGAGGACAAGTATAAAAACACTGCTGTAATTGTCACTCTCCTCTCACAATGAGAGCAGTTGGATTATTGCCATTTTGTTTAAGAGAGAACAATAGATTCATTTTCTTTGAATTATTCAAGCTCTGTAGACACTGCACCATTTCTCTTATGCTTTGTCTCTGTATGTTTTGTCATTTCCTTTAACATTATGCTTTAAAGAACAAGATTTTTATTTGGAAATATTGTCAGCAAGCCAAAGCTATTCAGAAAAAAAGATAAAACTGAGAAACTAAACATTTTTGCAGTGGTCCAAAGCTGTAGTTAACAGCATTCTTTATGTTTAGATGGAAATAAACATTTCTAGATCATTTCTAGATCATTCCTAGATCATCAACAGTCCCTGCCTTAAAATATGAAATTCAATGTTCCAGTCAGATCGCAAATTTAAATTAAAAAAATTCTTGTCTTCTGTGATTACAATACTTTGTTCTTGGTTATGTGCATGTGCCCTTGTGCTCATGGAATAACAAGATTTGACATAACTTGGCAGATACAACATTAATTTAAGGTGGGGTTTTGGAACTAGCAACAATTGGAACTCAACACATCAGTTCTTACCACTTTCCCACCAGACATTAAGGCTTGGAGCCCTGCCAAAGCCTCACGCTTCATCTCCTCTTTCATTAAAGCAAGATATGGATGGTGGCCACTCCTGCTACTGCAGTGACACTTATTGGATGTGACTGGCCTTCATGCTGCCATGTCTGTAAAGTGGGACTGAGTGGAATGAATAAGATTCAGCTGCTCGAAAAGGAAAAACCCACAGCTATGCGCAGACCACCAAGGTGAGATGAGGCTTTAGTATGTGGGTCAGTGCATGCTTCACTGCTCTGTACTCAATGTACTTGCCGGGAAGACTGTGTTGTGCAATGCCCCTGTGACATGGCTTATTTGAATTTGTAAGGCTGCGGTTCGGTATCAGTAAGGAACCACAGCTAAAAGGCACTCTGGCTGAAATTAGATACAAATCAAGGGAATTCCTGTACTATGACAGTGCGAGGCAGACTCCAATTCATTACCAGTCAAGCCATTTTACTCTCACGGATGCAACAAACTCTTTAAACTTTAAACTTTGAAATTCTGTATCCTACAGTTCTAACATGCTTTCCTGTTATTCAAAATGGCCTTATAGCTGGAGGCCAAATGTGCTGATATACGCAAAAACAATTCATTCGAAACAGACTGACTTTACAGCTTAATTTAAAAGATAAAAGAGTTACAATTACGACAGTGACAATATGTGTGTTTGTATTCAGGCAATACTCCACATGTTTGACTTGCAAGTGGTGTTACGTGTTAATTAGTGATAACCTCCTCATGAGGAGCAGCGGTGTTGAAGGTAGTGTTTTGAACTGGCTGTACTGGGTGTCTGCTTCTGCCCACTGGACACTTGGAGCACAGGCCTAAGCCCAGTCATCCTTAAAAAACCCTGCCCTCGGCACACAAACAGCTCAGTGGGTAAAAGAGGGGGGGTGGTTAGGGTCGAATGGGTCGGTCACATGGATCCACACCATCTGCCTAACTGGCATCCCAACTGAATGAGGGCTGAGATGATGCTGTTGTCTTCTCCACAGCCCTGGAGCACAGGGCAGCAAGATAAAGAGCTTGTTTACATAACGGCTTGTCTGCATGCTGCCTTCATTGCTCATATCAACTTTAATGGAAGAAAAAATGGTTCAGTAGATCCTATAGTGCACATTTACCAAAATGGTCTTCAACAATTCTTGGTATAGCACGTTCTTCTTCAATTCTAGGGAAGAAAATGCTATAGAACCTTTACGTCCTGTTGAAGTTCTTCAAACTTCGAAAGATTTCCCATACTTACACATCTCACGCAAAATAACCTCTTCTGGCATCTTTACTTTAAAAGCATTGTGCTGTTAGACTTCCAGATGTGCATCGTATGAATTGTATGAGTATGTCATATTTCTGTCATGTTTTCTAAGAAAGCATCACATGCTTTCTACTTTCTTTGGTTTTCTTTTTATCTGATGTCTTAAAGCAAGCCAAGTTCAGTGCATGCTTACTGTGCTCATACTCAGTGTACTTAACCAAACATAACGCAGGCTGGCACTTCATGTAATCTTGGGCAGTATTCTTAATTAAAATGTATTTCCATACAATCCATTGGGAAAGGATAGTGTGCTTGTGCACATGCAACTCTTCAGGTCATTAAACAGCCTCAAAATGAAAGCATGTTACATAGAGGACTCAAATGTTCAACAACATGATGGGGCATAAATCATACATGACAGCAGTCTGCCTACCATTACACTATGGAGGAGTTAATAATGCATTTTTAAGGTGCAAAGTTGATTATGTAAGTTGTACATTATGTAAGTTGATGTTTGCTTTGAAAACATCTTAAGTCATTGTTGAGGAACGTGTGTGTGTGTGTGTGTGTGTGTGTGTGTGTGTGTGAGTGCGTGTGAGTAAGATAAATTAAGGATGAAAAAGCACTTTGAAAAAAAAACCCCATAATCAACTAAACAATATTCTAACTATCCATGGGACCAAACATTTTTCATTAACTTCATTAATACAGGGAGTGCAGAATTATTAGGCAAATGGGTATTTTGTCCACATCATCCTCTGTATGCATGTTGTCTTAC
>JBBPDH010000110.1:152654-163575 GCA_037974565.1 Clupeocharax schoutedeni
TGCGTCTGAAACGGCTCCGCTAGCTAACATGGCTAACGCTAGCACTGCAGGGAGTCGTCCTGCCGCGGCTTAAACTGATCCACTCTCAGTTCTACACTTAATTCACCAGAAAACTCCAGATTCAGTCTTTGATTAGTTTAGTTGAATTGTGGCGTTGACTGTTAAAGTTACAGTGAACTTTAACAAAAGTGTCTCAGTGTTGGACGCCTGAGTTCCTCCGCTGCGTTTGTGATGACGTCATCAAACGACTAGTCGACTCGACTTCGCTGACGGATAATCTGGAGTCGTTAATGCCCTAGCGCGCACACACACACACACGCATATGTGTAGGACATATGCTTGACCCTACATCCTGACAGGCAAGGTTAAGCAATGTGTACTAATGTACAAGCTTTACATCTGTGCATTAATACGTATAAAATTGGACACATGCATGCACAACAATATTCTCTCTCTCTCTCTCTCCCACTCTCACTCACTGTGTGTGTGCGTGGTTGATCCCTGTCCCTCTGCTGTGTGATGCCCTACAGGCTCTAAAGAAGGGCACCCCACAGCCGTCCTGCTCTACTAAAGCTTAATAGGTCTGGAATCTTTTTCTTTTTTTCCTGCCCAAAAACACTGGCCAGCCACCACTGCCCAGCACCACTAGCCTAAAAAACACACACCATATGGCCCGACTTCCAAAACACTAAACATGGGCCGCTCCACCTGCAGATTTCATTTTGCTCTGATAAAGACCATCCGTTCTTATAGACAAATAAATTCTTTACACATGCATGCATGTATGTGTGCACACACAACCACTTTTTTTCACCTTTTTTATAAAATAACCTGGCATGTAAAGTAAGGATGCAGCAAAAGCCTGATGCTCTTGTTTTTTCTCTCTTTTTTTTTTCTTTGTCTTTCAGAGAGCGAGCCCTCCTTGCCTGTATCCCCAGACAAGGCAGGCCTTTTGTTTGAGGAGGGCACACAATGAGAGAGAGAAAGAGAGAGAGAGCAAGAGAAAGAAAGGGGGGAAAAAAAGAGAGGCTGGCGACCCTCCAATCACTCCCTACTGCTTTTACCTTCTCTCCTGGCTCACTAGAGAAAAATCGATTATATGCAAAAAAAAAAAAACACAGCAGCTCCAAAAAAAGAAACCACCTTTTTTGGATTTTTTTCTGCTATATCTTTTCCAATGTTCCCGTTTTGGGCCTTTTTATCACACTATGCTTTGAATGCAGAGGAGCTCTGTCTGATTACCTTGACGTCTGCTTTTACCCACGTCCTGAAAATTGGAATGATTTTTGCCATTACTTTTTGCCACAAAACAAAACCGGCACCCTTTGGTCATCTGCAATCATAGCCAGAATGGACATCCTGGATGCTGAGAAAGCACGCAGTTCACATGGCAATGGACACATCAATGGTTGAATACCTAGATGGGCCCAGATGCTGAATCCACAGTCCGATCTCAACCAATGTTCCGTGATTTTTTTTTTCATTCCAAGAGTCTTTTTCAGAGCAAAAGTGACCTGCAAGTTGATGAAGTCATCGTACAAATTGGCCAAACTCATACATGGTACCTGTTCATCTTGAGAAAAAGAGAATAACTGTTATTCCTCTTGAATTCTGTTTGTCTCCTCACATGTCCATATCTTATTAAATGCATCCTGACACATCCACATTTGCTGTAGTCTTCCTGTTCATTGTTCTTCCCATTATGAGGTCGGATTCTTCCGCTGAGAAATGATTCTGTAATCTGATAGAATTACCACAGTCGTCACATGATGGGCCGTCCTTGTGCCATTTCTTTCAGCCTGAAATGGGACGCGGGGAATGCTCTTTTAATGCGCATTAGTATGCAGGAGGCACATATGGAAGCATCGTCTTTAGAGCAAGCTCTAAAACACAGCTGGACAGCTCATAATGAGGGACAGAGCCGTCAAAGGACACTTGGGGTGTATCTGAAATCACGCACTACCGTCAGTGCACTGAGTTTTAGTGCGTAGTGGGCACTGCCTTCTGTAGTGCGCACTGCTGTTGGTCAGTGCTGTCCTAAACAGAACACTAACGTTTTGTGCGGAAATGACGGACTCACATTTGCTCGCGGTTCTCCAGCTGCCAAAATATCTGCCAGTTTTACCGCAGCCATTACCCAACTCGAAAAAACACATTGAAAGTCCTGCCCCCTCAGCTGCGTGGTCAAAATGGCGCTCGCTTAGTGCAGAGTGTCCATCGTTCTGCACTGCGTTTTCTGGCCGATTTCAGTGCAGCATCCAGGTTCTTTCAGTGACTGAGTTTTAGCTCGGTTTTCAGTGTCAGTGCACTACGTCCTAAAATAGCGCACTAAAAGTGCCCGAGTGCGCGGTTTCGGACACACTCCTGAACTTTATATCCCTGTAAAACACACTTCACTGGCACAAGATTTAAGTAAATTGTCAACATTTAAATGAACTTTACATTTAAGCCAGCATAAATCGCACTTCTGCTAAACAAGTTAATTTAAGATGACGTTCAAGGTAACGAACCCTCATATGGCCTTTGCATTAAAGGAGATTTGTCCCCAATTTAATTACCATTTGTGTTAACCAAAGTTAAATGACCTTTGAATTCATCAAAATATCATTTTCGTTATGGAAACTGGCATTTGTTTCCATTTAAATATCGTTTGAGTTAACTAAAATGATTATGTTCTTTCAAATATTATTTGACTACATTTATTTGCATTTCAAATTAAACTGAAAATGTATTTTGTGTTAATTTAAATGACCATCTGAGTTAACTATCGTGGCATTTGTGTTCATTTAAATTTCATTTGAGTTAATGAAAATGACATCTATGGTCAAGAATCATTTGAGTTGCTTTTTGTGTTGACTTCAACACAAATATTCACTTGTGTTCAATTAAATTCAACACATTTGAGTTAGCCTAAAAGGACAGTTATTTAAATGATAATCTGACTTAACTATCATGGTATTTAAATGATCTGAGTTGACCTTCGTGGCAGTTGTGTTCACTGAAGTATCCTTTGAGAGAACAAACATGGCATTTGTGTTCAACTACCATTTGAGTTAACTAAAATGACATTTTACTTCACACTAAATTATATTTGACTTCTCTAAATTCCATTAAAGTCCCAGGAAAGCAATTTAGACTAAACTTAGCCAGATTAGGGGAATGTGATTAGTCAAATACTGTATACAATAAACTCACTTAGACCAAACACGTTAGGATCTGCACTGTGTGCTAGAAGACACCTCGCTACCTCACACAACTCACAAGATTTCGAGTCAAGGACACAGAGGTGGTGTAGGACAAACTGAAGATGCAAGTCAGATTCCCAGCCAGTAAACCCTTTTTTCTGTAAGATATTTGCCTCATTTGTCTGTCACTGATATGATAAAAACAAATAAGGCATTTTGAAGTGCCAAAATGCTCCTGGAGACACAGAGCACTTACCTTCCGCTGCTGACTAGCGAGACTTTGTCAAAATGCATCATCCAGCAAGTCTGCAAACGGTTGCTATTGGTTATTTCATCTCAAAGCAAGGAAGCGAGCATCTGCCACATCGGTGGCAACCACTTGAGGAAAATGCGGAGGAAACAGAGAGGACTTTTTCAGTGGAAGTGCCCTTTAACACGGGCAGGCAGCAGAAAGCAGACAGGCTGGCATTCAGACATCCCTGAGAGTTTTCCACAAAGAATGTTTCTGACACATCCGACAGCCGTTTAAGACGTTTTCTTTGGGAACAAAGTCACTGAAGTCGGCTGAGAAATCCGACTCTGCTTTGTGTTCCTCACTGTTACAGTCCACTGTAATACAAATACAACAGGACGGTAAGAATGGTCTTATTGGACATATTTTTAAATCCAGTGCAGCATAACAACTTTACCACCACCACCCACACAGACACACACACTTCAACAGTTATTATCGTCTGCCTCAAATTTAATTTGTATTGTTATTTAGCTTAATTTTAACCAGGGACAACTTTAATTGGTAGATTTTTAAAATTTTTAAATTTATATATCTTTAATGTAATGTAGATTGTTTCTATGTTTTTTATGTTTCTAAGTTTTTGTAGTTTGTGATCGTGTATATTGTTAAAAACCATTATTAAACAATTAAGATTTTTGTTCCACAGATCAGAACTTTACACCACAACAAGCTGTTAGTCAGCAGTAGGTCAGCACTTTCAACAGAATGCCTCTGTGTCAGTGAGCCAAGAGTGAGAAATAATTTATATAAAATACAAGAACAGACATTTCAAGGTATGAGTGGAAATAAGTAAGTATGTGTGTGTGTGTGTGTGTGTGTGTGTGCGTATTTAAAATGCTGCAGTACCTTGTGCGGGGTTAGGAAGGCCAAATTGGGTGCAGTGGAGGCTCCCTGGCTGTGTGAGTGATGAGTGAAGCTCATATGGAAGCCATCAGGGTGTGTATGACAGACAGGAGGAGCGAAGGATGATGGACAGGGCCACCTCATACTGCCTGCGCGAGATGAGTGCAGAACGGATGAAACTTTCAGCCAACAGCTGTCAGTCTGCTGGATTGGTTAGGGAGAGCAGGGTGAGCTGCTCATTTCTCTCTCTCTCTCTCTCTCTCTCTCTCTCTCTCTCTCTCCCTACCTATCTATCTCTGTCATTTTTTCACAGCTGTTTTTATTTCTATACTGCTGTTCCTAACTTTTTCTAAGTCTTCCTTTCTTTCTTTTTCACCTGTTTTTTCTTTCATTCTTTCTTGCATTCATACTTTCACTCTTTGTATTTCTTTCATACCTAAAATATTTCCTTCATTCTTTCTTCTGAATTGCTTTCTTTTAAAATGCTTTCTTTCTTTCACTCCTTCTTTTTAAATTTCTAATTCTTTTATTTATTTTGCACCATTTCTTTATTTTTCTTCATTTCTGTCTTTCTTTCTTTCTTTTTTCTTTCTTTCTTTCTTTCTTTCTTTCTTTCTCTGTTTCTTTTTTTTTCTTCTGGGGGCCTCTGTGGACTTTTTTTTTCTTCTGGGGGCCTCTGTGTATCATCCTCTCATGGGTAGCAGCCCCATGGTTCAGGTTTACACTGTGTGCAGTTATGCGGTGCTGTTTCATTCTTTCTTCTTTTCTTTCTTTCTTTCTTCTTTGAGTGTGTGTGTGTGTGTGGGGGGGGTAATTAACAATGATATCAGCTAAAATCAGGCTTCATTTGAGATGAGGGAAGATATGTTCTTTTTATCACTTTCTCAAACCTTCCTCAAATCTTCTCTCTTATTTCTCCACCTACAATCGTTCTTTCTCTCGCTCTCTGTATTAAACCCTGTTTCGCACGTGGCTGCGAGTCTCTGCACACCTAGCGGAGGAAGTGTCAGTGCATGCTGGATGCGCTCAGGGCTAAGCCACAGGCCACAGCCTTTAATTAGCTGCACTCCAATCTGGGCTGCTAACACCCCAAGTCTTCCACACACACACACACACACACGCACACAGCCCAGCCCTGCGTTGCCCCAAGCCTTCTCATCATCCCTGAGAGAGTGGCAGGTACATAAGAGAGTCACTATTTAGGGGAACCTGATTTGGCCCACTGATGCTGTTAATAATACATCTGCAGAAATCATGCAGGTTTTTAATGTAATGTAGATTGTTTAAGTTTTTGTAGTTTGTGATCATGTACATTGTTAAAAACCATTAGTAAACAATTTAGCTTTGAGTTAGGTCTTTAATTTGGACCACAGCTGTCAACACACAGTCAGAAAGCAAGCATAAAAACACCTCTATTATATATATGGTGAAATATATATGATTCATATATGATTGAATGCCAGTCTTGGTGCTAATTTAATGACTGTTAAATTAGATACTCCATTAAAAAGCCTTTGCTTAAAGGTGCTGATCATATTCACAGTTACTGCCATGTCTAGAACTTCCAGAAGGCCCTGAGTGAATATTTCCCTCTCAGCATTGGTTCCACACATTGGATATCAGAAGTAGACTGGCTGATCCCTCTAATTCTGTTGATGGGTAATCTGGCACATAGAGACTTTAATGCCTAACAAATGAGAAAGCTTGTTTAGAAAGCAGTCTAATTCAGCCTTTGTTTTTAAGTGTTAGATGTGTCTAGAATGATGAAGCAGGCTGTGATTATATAGAGCATTCATCAGTAATGAATTTATAATTAGAAATTAATATCTAGAATACAATTACTATCCAGAAAACTAAAGTTCTAACAGAATTAATGTCCAGATGGTTGAGGCTGTGGCAGCTGAGGTTTGTATGAAATTAATATCCTGAACTGAGTTCTACTAAAGTTAATACCCAGAATGAAGTTATATTAAAAAGAATGTCTAGAATTCAGTTCTAAAGATGTAATAAGATTTCAGGAAAGCTTATGAGATAAAAAGTGATCAAACAAAAATGTGAAAGTGTGTGTGTGTGTGTGTGTGTGTGTGTGTGTGTGTATGTCTGTGTATTTGTCTGTTTATGTGAACCAAATGTCCTCAGAATGACAAGAATGATGAAAAATGTGCAGAGGTTGACACATTTTGCTAGGCTTGACAAGGAAACATGCAGTTTTTGGAAAAATGAGAGAGCGAGAGAGCATTTTGGTTATTGATTGTAAGGTCAGGGTAAGGGGTGGAATTGGAAGTGTGTGTGTGTGTGGTATAATTAATATAACAAAGTCAATTAAATATCTGCATGAATATAGTAACATTGTGTGTGTGTGGGGGGGGGTTAGGTCAGAGGATGAATCTGTAAAGAGAGAGAGAGAGAGCGAGCGAGACAGAGGGAGAGGGAGTGAGAAAGCGAGACAGAGGGAGAGAGAGAGAGAGAGAAGACATTACTGCACATGATTGCTGAGCAGCAGAAGAGTAATGATATGAAGCCCTAGATTGAAATTAAACATTTACATACGGGGGCTGGAAATGTGTTGGCAAACTGACATGGTTGTGGCAGGAAACGCATCAAAAGAGGATTTACATGGACATGAGCTGGATAATCAGAGCTCGCTACACGACTACTGTCACACTGCAGAGGGAAGAGCGGCATCTGCTAATAGAGGCCTGAGAGAGACACAGTGTGGCATTGAAACCCAGACACACTCGCCAAATAGAGGTCCCTGAACCGAAAGGGAGAGAGAGAGAGAGAGAGAGAGAGAGGAAATAGAGATGGAAGAAAAGAGAAGCCGATAGAAAGAGCCCAAGGGAGGTGGTGAGTGTGCAAGTGAGGGATTGAGAGTATTTAAAAAAGAAATGGAGCTAGAAGAGGAGAGGACGGAGGGGATTGGCAGAATGAAAAAGATAGGAGACAAGAAAAAAAAGAGAAAAAGAGGTGGAAATGGGATTGGTTGCCACAGCCACAAAGACTCCACCCTGAAAATACACACACACACACACACACACAAAATATGGCAAGTATATGGCTTATTCTCTCAACAGATCTCACTGTTGCAGTGATACACACACACACACAAATATCAACATATTAGTCAGCAAATTCCAGTTGCTGGAACTGGCCGTGATTAAATAAGGTTGCTGAGTAACCCCTCCCCCTAAAAATACATTTCTGATTTTTATTCACATTCACTTAATATTTCAAGTAAGAACTTTTTGAGTTGACAGTACCGTAGCCTCGAGTGACTCAGATTCAAGTCACATTTGAGTTGCGTGTTCACTTGTGACTCAACTCTTAACATGCTTACAACTCTACTGGGTCCTTAACTATCTGAGTGATTTAACTCATAATTGACTTGTGACTCAACTGAGACTGGTTCATAACCGATTCGTGACTTGACTCAGACTCTTAACCGACTTGTGGTTTGACCTGAAACTGGCTTAGCTGATGCTATGACTATGCCTGCTAATGCCTGATGCAACTAATAATTACATGCAATTAATAACCATTTAAATCAAAGCCAAAATGGCCTTCAGATGATGGTGAGACTGAGGTTGTGTCCGCTGTTAAATTACTGTTTGATAAATGCTAACACTCTCTCTCTCTCTCTCTCTCTCTCTCTCTCTCCCTCTGTCTTACTTTCTCGCTCTCTCTCTCTCTCCCTCTCCTTCTGTCTCGCTTTCTCGCTCTCTCTCACTCCCTCTCCCTCTGTCTCGCTCTCTCTCGCTCTCTCTTTACAGATTCATCCTCGGACCTAACCCACAGCTCGCATCAGACACGAGTGTCTTTTCCGTCACAGCGGACTAAACCATCCCATCAAAGCGCGATTTGAGTGGATTACCTTCGACAGAAAAAGGCGAAGGAGAATATTTGTCCTCGGAGAACTAGGACATAAAACAAGCTTTAGCTGACGATGTGCCAAGGATGTCTTTTTTCTTTTCTTCTCCTCTTTCTTTGTTGAAAAAGACAAAGAGCATCCATGCGTTTGATTGAGTCGGAAAGTGACTCCTCTTATCAAACGCCCACGACCCATTTCACCATGTCCTTCTCTTCAACCCACCCAACCCCCCCACCCCTTAAAACACAACACAAACACACAAACATACACACACACACACACACACCCTATGGGCGGTTATTTGGCGACAGCTTAGCGTTCCTTCTTAGAGGGTGTAAAACAATGTTTGAAAGATGCTCACCCTCGGCCCCCCGGAGACGCAAAGTGGATGATCCTGCGTTAAGCTGTGGACGACTGAGGAGAGGATCATAGTGGATCAGTGACTCTGCGGAGAAAATGAGGTGGAAATCGATTTGAGATTTCATGCCTGTCCCTTGTTCTCCCCTTTTATGCAGCGTCCCAGCGTCCATTAAGGAGATGCTAGCTTTTGGCATGGACATGCTAGCTTCTTGCTAGCTTGGGGCCTTATTGGCATCTCCTGGGAATGAACCTAAACGCACTGGAGTCCCTCCACCTCTGGAGCTCGTCTGCAAGATCAAACCTCAGCCTGACCAAGGGCCCTGGTCTCTTTTTATCTGTCGGCATGCTCAATGTATTTGTCGGAGCTTCATTCATACTAAGAGTAACTCTGTACATATGGTGTGTGTATATAATATATATATATATATAAATAAATATATATATATAAATACATATGATACATTTAAGACCTTATATGCTCGTACACATGGTGTTCACACGGTTCAGGATCTAATCAGTGACTCATATCGCCATTATGGAGTACAGTGACCCCCCCCGCCTTCCCTTACCGTATACAGAAAGTAAGAACGAGCAGTCCATCCTGAAAGTGTGATTGGAGATTTGCCTGGGTACAGACTGCTTCGCCACCTGGTTGTGTTTGCTAATCAGCCGTATGCTGTTGACCATCCTTTTCGTCCTCCATGCCCCGAACTGTCCGACTCCGGGAGTAGTTTTAGACCTGCTAGTTTGTGTCGGTCACATACAAGTACAAGTACTGAGCTGGTAGAAGTGAGGAACAAACTTGCCATCTCCGACAAATGCAAAATTGCGGTAGTTCTGTTAGACACTCATGCAGCCTTGTCAGAATTTGATCAGAATTAAAGACAACAACGAGAGTTTCCTACACGTTGTGATTCTCCTCATTTGCTTCTACATAATGTTGTAGTCTACTGATGATAATATGTTCTTATATGTTTACCAATGTGCATTTTAATGCTTGCTTTTTGACCTCGTTTTGGCTTTGCACCCAAAGCCCAAAAACGTTCATTATTGTACCTAGATGTTGCAGTACCTAGATGTGGCCTCTATTATATATGGGTTGATTTCCCTGGTCATAATGCCCATTTTTGGTCCAAACATGTATGAATTGACAACACATTTTTAACATGGTTGTAGGATTAGTGATTTGTTACTCCGCTGTTAAGGTCTAGAATTCATTTCTTAGTTGATAACATGGTCAATCTGGACAAATTTTAATCCAATATGTCGTAATATGTAAATGGGGGCATTATAATGTGAGTATAATGCTCTTATTAACCTTTATCTTACCAGTAACTGGCTACTTAATACTACTTTAAGTAGTGACTAGAGTGCACTGGGCATTGTCCACAGCACTATGGCTTTTGAATTATACATCATAATCTTATTTCCTAAGTCTACAAAACTGATTCCCTTTTGATTCATTACGGTACCTCAATAGAAAACCCGTAATCATTAATTAGCTCTAAATAAAAGCAATTTTCAAACAATCTTTTAAAACTGTGACGTTAACATGACTGATATGCATTCTATATATTCTATGCGAGGTCAGTAAGCCTTACTAGAGCATGGAGCCTGTATTTACTGTGTTTATTAGCGGCTTGTAGCTCATATTACCTTTAGAATTTAATCTCTCTATGATTATAGCAATGTGCAAAAGATTATGGCACATATTCAATTAATAAAAATAATTTTAAAAGCTTTATATTAAAGTAGCAATGAGGAACCACTTTAACTAGCTTATGTAAGGCTTTTAACAAACGATATAAGAATATTTAAGTGGTGTCACTCAAAACTTTATTTATTGACTGATCAAGTTGCTAGTGGAGCTATTATAATACCCACATAAAACTTCCATGACAGTAACACAAACTTATACCATTTAAACAGACTATTTAACACGTATTCAAAATGGCAAATTACTGGACAGAAACAGAATATAACTACTGACAGACCTTGAAATAAGCCATCATGAATGTTTGTGTTGGCTTAATTCAGTTCTCATGAAAGGCCTAAGGGTTATATTTGTTGGCCAGTGCTGCCTTTTGACTATTTTAGGTATTTTAATGGGTGACTTGACCAGAGATTTAACATTGTTGAGCTTGAATGTGTTTTTTATCCACAGGCTTTACCATATACACTACCGGTCAAAAGTTTTAGAACACCCCAATCTTTCAAGCTTTATTTAATTGAATTTCAAATCCTCTCGCAGTTCAACTCTGTCCTTTCTACCATTTCATGCTATTCATTGGACCTGAACTGCGAGAGGTTTAAAACTTGTAAGGATCCCCAGAAGCAGGAAATAATTCTGTAGCTCCATGCAGTTCCTCT
>JBBPDH010000111.1:29337-49590 GCA_037974565.1 Clupeocharax schoutedeni
TCAGACCTTTTACTTGCCTTTGCTTTTTGACAGTCAGTGCCTTTCAATTTTCTCCTTTCCTATATATGTATATGTATGTGTGTGTGTGTGTGTGTGTGTGTGTGTGTGTGTGTGTGTGTGTGTGTGTGTGTGTGTGTTATTTACATGTATATGTAGACTTTATGCAAGTATCTGAGCATAATGAATTGTGGCTCGATGACAAACCCTTTTTATTGGGTAATTTCAGTTTAGTATAAAGTCCAATTAAATTGAAGTAGTCCTGAAACAGACGCAATTTTGAAAACATGCAGTCGAGTTTCTCTGCATTAATTAACGCCAAGTTATAGGCATGAGTTCTGCACATGTGCCGAATGGAGACAAACACATTTTCTCTCTGTGTTAGGGAAGGAAAAATGGCTGCAGATTAGGTTATGTGTTATCAAGTGTTCGTGTCTGGTCTGGAACATGATTTCGCCTGCGCTTGTCGTACTTTTAACGTCAGGATTCAAGAACAGACTGCAGTGAGGGAGAGCTAAAGGAACAAGCAAGTGCATTTAAATCTACCAGAGCAAGTAAATTTGGAAGCAATTACAACGGCAACTGTGGTCGTTTTGAAACAAGTCGTTTGCTCGTGATCAAATAGAAGCGAAACATGTGTCTCTTCATTAAACAGAATGCTGGGAGGACATGCGCTCCCTTTCCCTCACATCCTTCCAATCTACATTTAACATGTACACAGCACTAAATCCTGACTTTCCATAGAGGGAAGGAAGAGAAGAGAAAAGGTAGAAATATGTAAAAAAGAAATACCAATGAATGTAATTGTCTCATTCCATTTTCTATAGAAGGAAAGAACAAGAGGGTGGGTGGAGAGAGAGAGAGAGAGAGAGACAGAGGGAGTAAGAGAGAAAGAGAGAAATAGTAATGAATGTAATCATCCCATTCAGATTTTACAGATGGAAGGAAATAAGAAAATATCAAGAGCGATAGAAAAAAGAGATACCAAAGAATGTCACTGTCCCAATCAATTTTCTACGGAAGGAATGAAAGAAAGAAAAAAAGAGAAAGAGAAATGGAAAAGAAAGAAAGAAAGAAAGAAAGAAAGAAAGAAAAAGGAAAAAGCAAGAAAGAAAATTACAACTGAACATAATTCTGTCTAATTCAGTTTTATGTAGAAAGAAAAAGAAGAGAGAGAGAGAAGAAAAAATACCAGTGATTGCCCCATTCATTTTTGTATAAAAAGAAGGAAAAAGAGAGCTTTAAAAGCATATAACTGAAGTCTGTAGTGTCCATTAAATAACGATAGACCTTTGTAAACAGTGTTGGAGGTGAGTGTCGGTGTGTAGGTGAGTGTGTGTGTGTGTGTGTTTGTGTGTGTGTGTGTGTGTGTGTGTGTGTAAATGTGTTTATCATACACATAAAAATGTTAAAAATGAACATTTGTGGAACAGTGGTGAGAACCAGCAAACCCAGTATGAATCATACATTGCAACTAATATTTTGTTTTCCAGCATTTTTAATGTTATCCATGAAACACATGTTCACTCATAGCCACTCAGTGTTTCATCACAAATTGTGAGTAACTCTACTTGCATTTCTCTGTTTACTGCTGGAATGCAGACGGAAACCCGTGCCCTATAGTGATAGAGCCATAATTGCCCTCAGGAACATTAGTATCCAGTCTAGCAGGCTTAAATAAACCCTCCCTTTAAACTCTCTTTACGGTTACCGAAATGAATATTACACAATAGTACAGTTCACAGCAGGACACAAGAACCCTGACCGAGGCTTAGTATCAAAATTCAATAAATACGAGGACGTTCTCCTGACGTTGTTAGTTCAAGTTTTAACACCATTTCAGCAAATTTCAAGATTGTTTTATTCAAATTATCATTCTGATCAGACAAAAACTCGCCACAACTCACTTAGTCCTCAATAACAAACCAGTCTAAGAGGCGACACTGGAATAAACCTTCTGCACGGCTTTAGTTCCCCCAGCTCCACGTGGTGTTCGCCCTTAATTCTGACTCTAACCCCAGGACGAAGAATTAATAAAAATGACTGGACGAACGCCATTGAAGCAGACACAGTCCTTTCTCACAATTTTATTAGAGTTTGATGCGACCGAAGGAGTAAGGATTTCAGTACAGGGCCGTAACTGTCTTACCCCTCCGGGACCTTCTGAATGACTCACGTATAAGAACCGCAAAGGCGAGGAAAGGAATGAATCGAAAAAAAAAAAAAAAAGAAAGATAGCTCAGTCAGATTGTTAATGATAACTCACAGACAAGAACGTTCCTCTAAAAAGTGCATTCACAAACATGACAAGTCTCAAATCAGGATAGCCTTTTTCATGTTACAAAATATGCATACCAGTTTGTACTCTATACACAATAAGTTTCCGTATATCTCTGTCTCTTTTCTTTACAAAGGTTAAAAGCAAGTCTGTAAAGGCAGCAGCTTTGCGATATCTTAGCCATTTTTTCTCGTCGTGTACCGGCTCTGTTACACCTATGTGTGCTAGATATCCAAATAAAAGTTCACAATGTTTTTGCATTGGTCAGGTGAAGTGACGTTTTTGTCTTTATTGAAAGAGACAGCCGTAATAGAAGTCTAAAGTTTAGAAAAGAAAAAGATCAATAAAATGTTGGGGCCATTAAATAGATTTTTCTCATACCCGCTTCTTGTGAATATTATAAATACTAAAGACACTGGACATTAAGATAAGACAATGCCAAGAGACTAAATGCAAAGATTAAAATAGTTCAAACTTTTTTTCTCCATCAAGTATCTACTTCATGAGTGAAAAATAATAATAATAATAATAATAATAATAATAATAAGCGCGCACTACAACGATGTACTTCGTTTCACCTATTCCCCTTTCTTGTACCTCGAAACATACACTGTAGTCAGGTAAACATTAGTCAGTTTATCCACATAGAGATTGCTCTTCATTTCTTCATTTTTTTTTTCTTTTTACAGTTCAGAGTCTTACCCATACAAACTGAGTAAAGATATTCTTTTTTTCTTGTGACATAATCCTCAAAAGCAGTCGAATGTACTGAGAAGAACCGATAAGTACCATGCAAATCTTGCAAGACAACAGATTCTCAAACATGAGACAGTTTTTTTCTTCATAGGTGAAACAGGAGAAATGGGAGGATGGGGAAATACCTCTACTCAATACCGAATACTATAGATCCAAAACCAAACAGAATATCAAACTTCAGCTGTACATAATATAGTACATAAGAGAGCAAACTAGATAAAGCATGACCTTCCATGTCTTAACTCGGTGGCGAGTCTTTCCGCGTTTTCTCCTCGAATGAAAGGTCGTTAATTGATCCCAATCTCTTTGCTGTCCTCCAAAAACCTGGAGAAGGGACGTCCAGTTCCCACTTCCAGGCTAGTCTTCTCGAGGCCAGTCATTGGAGGGCTGCTCCCAGTGCGTGCCCTTTCCATGCCCCCCGACATGCTCCCTAGTGAGGGGATGCTGCTCCCACCGAGGCTAACGGGCAGCGAAGGAATACCCCCATTCTGAATGACAGAAATCTCGTTGTTCTTCATGGCCAGGCCGTTGGTGATAGCCGCTGCATACTGGTTCCAAAATCCCGGGTCTACGTTCATTGCCCTTGCTGCCAGGTCTTTCTGGAACATCTCGCTGAATTTCATAGCATCACCGCCTAGCAGAGCCATGGGGTTCTCCACGGAGAGACGACGCCCCCTCCTAGCTGGGGCATTGTTCCACATATGAGTACCCATGTGGACCTACAGTTAGAGTAAAAAAGTTACAACATAATGCTTTATAATAGTAAAAAAGGTGCACTTTAAGTGCATCAATATTTATAAAATCATAATATTTTAATTAAATGATTATTATTCATATTTTAATTGTCCAATATAAAAAAATAAAGTGCTACATTAACAGTGATGTAGAATTCTTATACATGTGTATAGTTTAATTTGAGGGAATTTTTATACTCTGTGTTTCCCAGATCTAAATATTTTTTTTATTTAGAGGTTTTATAGAAAGGCATATAAAGTAAATTATTTAATCCATCAGTAACATAAAACAGTAATCTAATTAAATTAATTCAAGCTAATTAATATTTGTTAATTTTAGTATTAAATGCTAGCAAAATTTGACATAGGTACTAGATATTCATAACATATATGGCACAGCATACAGTAATTCAAAATCGTGTCACTAACCTCAGATGATTCTAATCACCTTGTTTCATTGTTACTGCTATTATTAAAACAGATCCATTGAGTAAATAATGCAGTTTTCAGATACCTTAATAAACATGGGAGTGCTTGAATTTCTAATAAAATATATTCTCCACAGTTGCTGGTTTGAAGAGACCTCTATTTTTTTTTTTTTGGAAAAGATCAGTTCATATTCAAAGATCTCATTTGGCCTTACCTTCAGATTGCCCTTTGTGGTGAAGGCTCTACCGCAGATAGAGCAGGCGAATGGTTTTTCTCCCGTGTGTGTGCGCTCATGGATCTGCAGGGCGCTGGCCGAGGAGAAGTTTTTCCCACATGAGTGACAGTTGTGCTGCTTGGGGGTTCGACGGGGTGGAGGAGGTGCCAGCATCGGGGTAAGGTTAGGGCTCATTGTTGTCTGAGGTGTTGCAGCAGGAACCTGAAGGCTCATGTGCAAGTGCGAGCCTTCATTCAAGGACAACGGCTTGCCGTGCCCATTTATCTCAAGTTTGACCATGCTTGGTGCTGAACTCATCAAGCTGGGAACATTCAAGCCTAAACCACGGAAAACAGGATATAAGAGGGAAAAAATCAGTTACACCGCATACTCATTCTTTAATATAAAATAAAAGTTTAAATAAAAAAATAATTGTACACCTACCTCTGTCTCTACCCAAGAAAAGCATGCTGAATTGATTCTCCTCTTTAACATAAGGCCTAGTTGGCTGAGTAGCTGTGAGGTCAAGGGCTCCTGTGTGCTCTGCTGGTACAGATCCTGGAGAGGGAGTCTCTGACTTCTCAGACTTTACAGTTGCTGTTACCGTGTTCAATTCTTGGGTATCCTCGGCATTGTTGCTGTTGTTGGCGGGCCCGGGAGACCTGGAGCGATGGCTCTCAGACGGGCTGTGGGCAGGAGAGAGTGCCTGCATTGAGCCTGATGAGTCGGACAGGGCTGGACTCCCCACGCTGTGATGCTCTAAGTCTCCCACAGCAGAAGATGAATCATTAGCAAGCACGTCTCCGCTTTCTCCACGAATCCCAATCCCATTCTCAGAGGGCTTCAGACTAAATGCACGGGTCATGTTTGCTGTTGAGTCAATCATCTTCATTTGGTTCTCCAAAGCAGCAATGCTAGAGATCACAGAGGTCGGGGGAGAGTGGCTTGGAGACATGTCTCCATATGAAAGTGTTGATTTCAATGGGTCCACATCGCCGTCTTTCATATCTGGTTCATCCTCCATGGCCTGCTCCATCTCATCAATCAGCTCATCATCATAGTTGCTCATGTTATCTAAGCTCTTATCATCAAAGGAGAAATCTGTGTCCATTTCCTGAAAACCTTCTGGCAGAGGTGTGTTTGGAATTTGACCCCCCATATGCATGCGGATATGCTGCTGCAACACCACAGCGTTAGTGAACTTCTTCTGGCAGATAGGGCAAGAGTGCTGCACACGTAATGGAGGTTTGGACCTATGAACCCCAAAGTGTGTTTTCAAGTTGCCCTTGGTGGTGAAAGCACGGCCACATATTTTGCATTTAAAGGGCCTCTCGCCAGTGTGTATACGGTAGTGCATTTTGAGGGCACTCTGACAGCTGAGCACACGATGGCAAATGACACACTGGTTAGGATCTGTCATCTTCTTGTCAATGTTCTCCACCAGCTGCTGCAGCTTTGAGGTCTCTGATGTTTGCATAGAGTCCAAGAGGCCACCAAAAGGAAACTTGGCTTTAAACTGATCTGAGATCATCGGGAGGGATGGGTGAGAGGCTGAGGATGGAGGGGTCACTGAGTCTGTGATCTGAGCCGTGGTGGTGGTTGTGGTAGTGACAGTGGCTGATAGCACAACCTGGGTCACAGTAGCGGCAGACACACTTGTCTCTCCGGGCCTGGTGGTGCAGTTGGGTGGCAAATGAATTCCCTCTGGCTTCAAAACTGGGGGAGCGTCACTTGCCACATTAGGCTGTGGAGATGCAGAGGTGAGGGTTGTGCTGGTTTCAGTACTGAGGACATTAGGTGACAGGGATGCACAATCACTTGATGGTGGCGATGGTCTCTGAGGTGACCTGTTTAGAGGAGTAAGACTAGGTGAATCACCATAGCCTCCAATCATGCTGGGTAGGGTTGGGGGAAGCTGCAGCCCCACTGAGGTTGGGACTGTGGATAAAACAGGTTTGCTGTCCAGCCACGTGGTAACAGGCTTTTCTGGAGGCAGAGACATGCCATAAGGAATACCTGAGCTTGTTGGCACATTGTCCAGGTACTCAGGAACCGGATAGGGGTTCATTGGAATGTGTGGATACTTTTCTTTGTGTCTCTGGAAATGAACTTTCAGGTTCCCTTTAGTAGAGAAGCGGTTACCACAGATGTTGCACTTGAAAGGCCTTTCACCAGTATGGGAGCGAAGGTGTATTTGGAGGGCACTGTCACTTCCGAACACCTTGGCGCAAAATCTGCATTTATGTTTGAAGAAGGGGTCATCTGAACTAGGCTTGGTGTCAAATACAGACACATTAGGAGGCTTTCCTTTGCGGTGCTTCATCAGGGCAGACAGAGGATCGAGTGCATTAGCTGTGGCTGCAATACTGGCCAGGGGGTTGGGAAAAATTACACTACTTGAGGAACTATGAGGTATCAGGGGGAGATTGGACGGGGAGCTCAGCAGGCTTCCATGGGTCAACATTGGAGGACTTGAGGTGTTTCTCGATAGGGAAACACTGCTACTGATACCACCTCCGACTCCAGCACTATTGCTGCTATTGCTGCTGCTACTAGTGACTGAACTGGGTGGTAGTAAGGATGGAACTACACTACAGCTAGATGGTGGATACGAGGAATTTGTTGAGGTGTTACTGTTCATTATGGAACTTGACAATTGGCTGCCTGTCTGTGAGACATGGGAGTGGCCCCCTTCCAAAGCAGAGGACAAGGAAGATGGCCCTTGGCCATTTATAGTGGGTGGCACCCTGATAGGCAGTTGGTGGACAGGTGGTGTAATGAACCCATGCAGCTGGAGCTGACTGGACATAGTGGGAAGGCCAGTGGAAGAAGTTGCCTGCGTGCCAGTATTTGAACTGTGGTGTGTGTGATGGTTGAGAGCTGACTGTGAAGGGGTTTGCCTGTTCATTAGCGCCACCTGGCTACGAATTTGTTCTATCAGCTGGAGTTGATGGATTTGCTGCTGCTGCAAAGCCATCAGCTGGTCCAGAATCATTGGGATGGCCATTGTGGACACACCACTGGCTACCGCTCCACGGAAGCTTTGGGAGAACTGTGCCACAGCCACTCGGGTTCCATGCAGTGTCTCCAAGGTGACATTCGTGCTGGGCATGCTGTAACCTGCCCCAGTTGGCTGGGCTGTGTCCTCGAGTTGAGGTAGGCTGACATCTGGCTCCGGTGATGCATCTAGATCTTCAGGATCCATCGGTTTCTCAGGAGACAGTTCCAATTCCATGGGCTCATCCTCCTTGTCTAGGGTGGCTGTCCGCTCCAAAGTCATCTCAGCCCCCTCATCAGCTTCAATCGGTGTGTGGCGACCCTCTGCTGCCTCTTCACTGAGAGCAGGCTCACTCGGGCAGCTCGGCACAGGTGAGAGCTCAGCCGGATACTCCCGAGCTGGATCTGGTGTGACCTCATTCTCATTGACAATAAGCACAAGCGGGTTTTTGGTGCAGCTCTTCAGATGCTCGCAGAAATCACACCACTTGAAGAATTCAGCACAGCACTTCTCGCACACATGGGTCTCCTCACTCCCGCTGCGGCTCTCGTTCCCACTGTCGGCATCGTCCAAGATCTCGCCTGAGACTGAGAGGAGGGGGAAACGGGGAGAACAAAGAATAAATGAATAAATAATGCACAGACATTCAACACATTTTTCAGCACAACACCTTGGCAAAGATTTAACCTTTCATTCTTTTTCCCCCTTAACCATGGCTAAAATCAATATTCTCTTTTTTTCTATTCTGAACAAATCGTCGTAGTTCACCAATTCTCAGAGCCCAGGTTTGTGCGTTCCACTTCTCTCCATATAGCCAGCTAATAATTTTCTTTGTGCAATCCATCAAATTATGAGGGCCTATCAATTGTGGATACTGCCGCTTAATGAAATTCCATACAAGCTATTGATTTCCAATATTTTCATACAATTCACAGCTGCCTCGCCTGTTGAGTACAAATCAGGTCTTTGATGGCCCCATTAGGATTCCCCTCTGCTATCAAGCCACCTCATTTCCACCTGAATTTCAAATGCCTAAGCCTCTTCATTTAGCATTTCTAGGGTAACATGCAACCTCTGCATTTCATCCAGTTGATAGATTTAACCTTTAACAAAGTCCAACCACTCATCAGCCCAATAACAGCTTTCTGACAGAAATGATGACTGTTTCTTGCCTTCATAATTAAGGCATTGCCTTGTTTTTCATGCTTGTAAACTATGACTAAAAGTTGACTAAAAAGCAATGTCACGTCGCCATTATTTACCTCCTAATACACACCTCCAGTACATAAGAAACATGCAATAATACGGGGTTTGAATATGCATTCTTTCTTATTCTTCCTTTCATCTTTCTTTTCTTGTGCCTTTCATCATCTACTGTCTCTTTCGTCCTTCCTGCACCAGCAAATTACATGGTTCTGCTATAGCAGCAATGCCTCTGATTAGTTACATATGTTCAGTCACAGTTGTTAGAAGCCACTTCCTCTTCCGCATGCATGGCAGTGGCGCAGGACAAGCTTTCTGCACAGAGTCCTAATTCACACCTGATCAAACCATGAAAACCAGCCTACATACCAGTTCACTTTTTTATGCATCAACATGAAAGTGGGCCAGGTCCCGTGCTTGCATGTTTGTATGTGTGTGTGTGCGCGTGTGTGTGTGTATGTGTGTGTGTGTGTGTGTGTGTGTGTGTGCATGTGCAGTGTGGTATATGTTAATTATCTCAGCGGTGTTTGCACACTACTTTGTTACATGGAAAACTGTGTGACTGCTACACTTCAGAGATCTTTTCAACTTGCCAAAAGACGTGATTAGACGAGCGAGAGTAAGAAGAGATTTTTTTTCTCGTCGCTCATGAAGCTGTCCGACAACGTTTGCTTTAACGGATTGATGGCTTGTGACGAGAGATGATTAGTCTAACGGGAACACATATGCTTCTCATGTAACAATATTACTTAAGTATTTGTGAAAATACATTTAAATAGTGGTGCTCTGATCACTGATTACTGAGTTCTATGCTCATGAAAAAAATGCTCACGAAATGCTCATAAGTTGCTCGTACGTCTGAGCGAGTAAATGTTTCATAGGTAAAAAAATGATAAAAGTCAGCAAATAAGGCATTACATTTTCATACAACTGCATTCTCATCGTGATCAGTTTAAAACGTGCTTTTACCTATAACATATAACCTATAGTCAACACGACTGAGCCTAACACTTATCACACACACACATACACACACACACACACACACATGCACAAAGAATTCTAAAACAAATGATTCATATGAATTCAATTTTGAGGATGTGGCTGTAACAGAAACAACTGGTCAGTCAAATGTGAGGGCTGCTTCTATCCAAAACTGAAAGAACCCACTATACTGCTGGTAAAGTCCACGACTGGGATCTGTCTACTAATCAATTAAAAATAGTACATTTAATTCAGATCTTTCAGAAACTGGACCAATTAAATTGTGTGTATTTTAAACATGCAAATATATATTATATACATATATAGGGAAGTACTGTTTAAAATGTACAATACACACAGGAGCAATTGATCACAGCAATTTCTCTGTTTTTGTTTACAATTAAAAAACAAATTATTTACTTAAGTAATTAAGTAACATTCAGATTTGCACTTATTTGAAGTGTAAAGATATTTAAAAGAGAAGCAAAAACGAGGAAAGATACGACACACTAGAAATGGGCATATTGACCCAAAAAATGTAGTCGATCTACAGACAGTGGGCCTCATTTCCATAATTGAAGGGTGAAAGGTCAGAGTCTGTTCGAAGGCATTGTTTAGGCAGAATAATCATTAGCAGAAAATTATTGTTATTGCTTTTCTCTTCTCTAGAAACACCCATACTCGATGAAATGCCTCTCTCTGACATCTCTTCTGCCGTACATAGTTGATTCGCTCAGAGTGAAAAAAAGTGTAGCAACACTGACTATTATTATTATTATTACTTTTACAATTATTATTATTTGATTCCTTTAATTAGATGTAGATAATTATAAATATTATTCCTGAAACAGTTCATAAATTATTGTGAAGTACAAAACATATATATATATGTATGAAAAGAAATGTTGTACGAAGAGTTCATACAGATGTATTCATAATGTATAATGTATTTAAGTAAAACACAATTAAAATTAGCACACAAATTTAGAATTACTTAAGGTGGAGTAAGAGATGCTACTATTTCTCTTTGTGAGTAAGAGAGAGAGAAAGAGCGTGTGTGTGTGTGTGTGTGTGTGTAAGGGAAGAAGAGTGAGAACGCATGAGAGTGTGTCTAAGAGAGAGAGCTGTATTGATTCTCCTATAGCATGAGAGAAAGGAAGGCATTTTGAAAAATCCAATGAGTTTTCATCCCCTTAAGAGTCTTCCTTTACTCAAATGCAAATATGAAGCCCGGTGGAATCAATAGGGGGATTGTAGACTTTGAATCATTGTATCCGCTATCTGGGTGTGCGATCTTTGGCATGCTAACTGAAACCACTAATCTAGGCATATTATATCAGATAAAGTTTTCAAGCTCTCGGAGAAAAGACACGGAGCAGTGTCCCGAGCTAAGAATAGAGCAATTACAAACTCGTTCTTTAACATCTCCAATATTCATTCAGTTAAAGAGTGACACACAATCATGCACCGAGTCACGGACCCCCTAACCTAACCCCCACCGCCTGAATCCACACACACACACACACACACAAACACACACATTAAAAGGTCAAGTAACCCACTTACACAAATGCTGTTAGTATGCAATCTTCCATTAAACAAATAATTCTCTCATGTTTACAGGACGAGCGATTAATCTCTAGACTGCAAAAGACAATGCGCCAGGTTGTGAATATCAAAGTCTTTCCTTTCTTTTTTTTCCTGCTCCTTTTGTGATGGCCTGACAATGAGACGTCACCCTGTGACCTCTGACTGTTGAAGCAGCTCAATTTTAACATTACGTCTTCTTGACAAAGACACGCTTGTGACACTGCTTGAATCCTGTCGCTCTAATCTCTGTCCTTTCTGGGAATCTATAACTTTGTCGTCTTCTGCGCCAACACCCCCCCCCAAACCCCCCTCGTCCACCCCTCACCTTCATTAAAAGCATTCTTGTAAGTGTTTAAGAGAGCTTGGAATCTTTAAGAGAGAAGAGAGCGAGATGAATCGCCATAGGTCCAACCCAAGCAAGAGGAAGTCAATGAGGATGCCTGCTGGTTTTAACAATGTTAAGAAATTCCTGTGCGAATGACACTTTTTTTCCATTGCGCTTCTTTTGTTCTCCCCTTTTTTTCAGTCTCAAGACTCTTTTCTCAGCACCGTTTTCACTGACAAATTTCTCTGGTTGTTTTGTTTTTTTTTCTTTTGTTTTGGGCTTTTTTTGTTCCACTTTTACTGGCTGGCTCAACTTATTGCTGCCCCAGAGAGAAAAGACTGAAGATGAGCTTAGTGGGATGGAGAAAAGGACAGAGAAAAGGGGAGAAAGAGGGGGCCAGAGAATCAGAAAATAAGATGAGATGGCTTTCCCAACCTCTGCCCTGGTGGTACAGTAACCACTCTATGCCCTTGTGAACAGAAGGGGCTTTGTCGCCGCGCACAGATGTGGCGCAGCCAAAACATTAACGATTTGTTTGCACAGGCTCTGAGATGCGGTATTTGGTGACGGTATTTTGTCCGCTAGGCTTCCGCTGCATCCTATTGCCCAGCCACGCTTAATTGGGGAATCATATTTATCTGCACTCGAAGCGCTGAACTGTAATTAGTAGACAACTGCATCTGACAGGCCGACATGACACGTCTTTGGCCCGTCCGTGTGGGTGGTCCACTGAGACCTTCACCAAATGGCTAAAACAAAAGACAAATCCGGCTCCTCTGATGTGCTGTGGGGCTTCTTATGTCTGGTGTGCATTTTTTTCACGCATGAATCTTTCATCTCATGGTCAAAAACATTCAGTTGACACTTTTTCATCTATTAAAATGAAAGCGCCTCAAATCAAAACACACAACCAAGAAAATATCCATAACAATAAGAACTGGTGTATGAGAGTCTTAAGAGAGTACCAAAAATATAAAAAGGCAATGTGTAAAATTTTTTATAAAACAGGTAAAATGTGACAAATGACTCAACAGGGGACATAAAAATGAGCTAAATCAAACAATGGGCAGGGTTGGGCCATATGAAAATCTGCAATTATAAACTTTGTATGAAGTGTGAGCGAATACATTTGATCGATTGTGGAGGGATTATTTTGCCACACTAAAGTATAAGTGAAGTGGGGTATAATCTCTACACTCCGTGAGAGGGTTAGAGTAAAGAAAAAGTGTGCTTGGGTGTAAAAGAGATACAGAAATAAAAACAAAAACAGAAAAAAAGAGAGCGGGTACAATGTGTTTGAATGCATGCATGTGCTTGTGTATTTGTGTGTGTTCTAAGAGGACCCTCCAGCCCCATGGGGGGGGCTCAGCTCACAGGCTGAGGCCAGCGGAAGCAGCGGCCGAGATGAAAGCCCGTCACTGTTAACACTTTCGAGGACGGCTGTAAGCCTGTCTGCCAAGGTCAATGGCACACATGTACTAATTGTATTATGAGCTTGACATCCAGCGGCCACCCCTGGCAGGGGCCGCCCAGGCAAAGGTTAAGTCAGCACGCGGTATCAAAGCCCTTCCAAAGAGCCGCCCTCGAGGTGGGGACGCTGGGGAGGGTGGGGAGGGTGGTGGTGGGGTGGGGGGGGAGGATGTGGCCCGGGGCGGCAGGGGTAGCGGGCTGGTGGGTGAGAGGCAATCCCTTGTTGGCACGGCATGAGCTCCCACCTTTTTCAGGGGCTCCACACAAAAGGGTCCTATTAGCCAACATTTGACAACAATGTAAACTCCTGACAAAAGACAGACAAAAAAGAAAGAAAAAAAGAAAGAAGGAAAATCTGATCTCTGAATACTAGAGAACTGGGCTCAAAGGCCAGTGTTACAAACCTGTGGCAATACAGGTTAATGCATTTATCGAAATATGAAACTTACAATGGCCTAAAACTATTGTTCGGAGTTCTAAAATTCAGCACGAAAACAATGCTGTCTAAGGACAGAGGCTTAGGCCTCAGCTTTGTCATCTAATCACACTGTGCCGTTCGTAAACCCGGTAATGCGCTTTGTCATTGGATTACTAATGGAGTTGAATGAATCAATGATTATGTACAGCATTTCTGTACAATAGCTGATATGCTGCGTGCTTTATTTTACGCTGCATCCATGTGTGTATGGCATAGCTGTATGTGTGTGTGTCCCGCAGTCCTACGTGCTTCAGGTTGTGGTACTGGAGAAGGAAGACTGTGATGCTCTTCATGCACCACCATCCTTAATGTGTGCTGTTTGTAAAATCTATGCACCTAAGAATATATAGTCTCAGTTCTCAAGCCTTGAAAGAGAGTGTGGGTGTGTAATTTGGTGTTATAATTTGTGTGTGTTTTTGTTGGGATTTTGCGAGTAGTGATTTTAGATTTTGACAATCAGCATATGTCCTAAATCTTTAACTCTGGAGTCCGTAAACACCACTGTTGCCCACTGCAGTGGGGTGAGCAAGCAAAAAAAGCATCAGTCCGAGCCGAGAGTGTCAGCCTGTCTCTTAAAAGCTATCAATACGTTTTCTTTTCGTTTCTTAGCTTTGTCAGCACCACGGCTCACAATCAACCCCAGCAAATTCTGATTGGAGTGCTCAATATTTAAACCAGTGATAAAATACAAATGAGTTCTCTTAGTACGCCGCTTTATATCGTCTTTTAATCCATCCTTTCATGCTGAGCCAGCCGAGGGCTAGCTGCTCTGATGCCTCCTGTGTGCTCTCATGTCTTCAGCAAGGTGTATTGCAAAGGTAATGTAAATTTAAAAAGGGAAAAAATCAGACCTTGATTGTGCAGTTTCAGCAAAAAAAAAAGGCGGTGTGTTTTAAAATCTGTTAACTTTCAGCTCACCTTATTTTTTATTTTAAAAAATGACTAATGAAAATGCTGTGTGTTCTCCACCACATAACTGGACACAAGTGTGGCGTGTGCACAAGCTAGAACTTACTTTCCTCACCTATGTCTGCCACCAGAGATGAAAAATAGTCCTAAATCTGCTTTCTCGAGTAGAATAAAATCATTGAATGCAATGAATATGAATAAGAGCTGTTCTGCAAAAATAGGCAGGGATAATTCAGATTAAAGAAAAGGGAAGAATTTTGTTGGATTAGTTCTCCAAGCGGAATATAAACTTGAAACGATTATGTCACAATTTTGACACATTTCCTAAATTAAGAAATTTGTATTTACCTGTGCATCATAAGAAAACAACATGTAAACAATTTTTTAATGTTTAAAATAAACCCCATATGTAATCATGTTTTAGAAGAACAAAGAGCAAAATTTTGCAATTGTGCAATTACAAAGAAAACTAATTCAATTATTATTATTATTATTATTATTATTATTATTATTATTATTATTAATAATAATAATTATTATTATTATTATTATTATTATTATTATTATTATTACTATTATTATTATATAAAAAATAACATATGTAACATATTTATAAATATGCCCATAAAACATGACAGGGGGTCAAACACGGGGGATTATTTTAAATAAGAATATTTCTATTAATCAATTGTTTGAGCTTGTTTGTCATTTTAGTGAGGCGCCGCATGATTTCGTGCCTTTTCTGGGATGATTCTCACCCTGCATATCTATTGCAAACCTATTTTTCACACCGTGCGGTAGGAAACGGGTGAAGTGGGCAAATGTGGAAGTCGCGGAAGAAAACAGAGGAGGAAAAAACACATTTCCATGACAAAAAAATCTTTAGTCCCTTAATAATGCTCAGTGCAATCGTCTCTTTTCCAAACGCCACAATGGCCATCTGTACGGGACACAACGCCTCGGTACGGAGGGGCCGGTTCTGCCTCCTTTTTCTCCTTTCGTTTCTTTTTGCAGGGGGTTCAACACTTTCGCACAAGATGCTGAATTCCTCGGAGCACCCAGCTCAAACAGGACGAGCACACAGAATTAGAAAACTGTTTTACTATTTTTCACGAAAAGCAAAAGGTTCCACCCTGCCAAAAGCAGCACCATTAAATCACCCAGTCTAAACAAATCGTAATAATGATAATAATAATAATAATAATAATAATAATAGCCTAATGATAGTAGTGATAATAATAAATTCGATATTTCAGTGACGCACAGAAAATAAATTCTCTATTGTAGACTTCACGAATCACATTAACGAGAAAAAAACTCTGATAAATAAAATCGTGGGATTTTTTTTTGCTTTGCTTTTATTCTTTTTACTTTCGTTTATTTTACGAAACAAACCCGAGGGGTTAAGAGTGGATCCTCCATCAGAAACGCTGCTAAATATTTGATGGATCTTTTCTGAGAACCACTGGTGACCAAGTTTCACCCACAGTTCCTCTGCGAAGCGAAACGAGCAGCGTGCAAAAGTGTTTAAACCCCATTTTTTCACACGCTGAAGACAAAAACCTACCAGGCTTCTCCTATAATAAACGGCGTTCAGAGAGTGAACTTCATCACAACAAGACTTTCCACCAGCCTGTTCCTCGTCTATACTTTCTTATGAGACTGTCTTGTCGTGAAACTTCACCATAACCTGCCTTTTTCCCTCACTACACAAAGAAACACGAGTAAATATGTCTAAGAAGGGAGTTTGTCTCACTTTTGGAGGACTAAAGCCCAGATCTGATCCATCACTAAAGCACTTTTCTTTTTTAAAAAAATACTCTCCTGTCTCTTCTGAGATTCCAACTTCATCCTATCCTGCCATTTTCTCTATTACACGTAAGAAACACATCTAAAAAAGCCTAAGAAAGAGTGCACCCCAGATCGCAAAAGCACAACTTTTCTTTCTTAAAAGAGGGTCGTGATTTGAAATAACAACTTGATACAGCCTGAACTTCTTCCTAACCTGCCATTTTTTTAACACTACACGTGTAAAATTGTCTAAGAAAGGAGTTTGCTGAAGACAGACTCAATTCTGGAGTAGTGAAGCCCAGATCTGATCCATCGCAAAAGCACAACTTTTTGAAAGTGGACTTGATTATATATTAAGAATATCTATACACCAGCTCGAGCCGTCTTCTCCTTCCTAACCTGACTTTTCCCCACTACACAAAGAAACGCGTATAAAATGAGTGAGTTTGACTCGCTTGTGAAGGAGCGAAGTCCAGACTGGACAGACTTGATCCCAATGATCCATCCCAAACGCACAAATTTTGTTTTCTTAAAAAAAAAGAGGACACTGCTATGTATCTAAAATAGGCACCCACCGTTCTGAGAGAGTCCTCCCAGGTCTGAAGGCTCGTCCTCGGACTTGAGGTGCTGTGGCTTCGCTTGCTTCCGACGGGACATTGCTGAGGACACGCTGCCACTCCAGCTCCTGCTGTTGGCACATACATCAGCAGCAGCGAGGAGGGGAAAAACACACACGCACACACTCACACACACGCACACACGCACTCACCACGAAATGAAACCCCCACCAGCTACGCACACACACGCAACTAAATGTTCGCAAATAGTCGAGTGGAGCAAGGAAAAGAAAAGCACAGAAAGAAAGAATGAAAAGAAAAAAACACGAGGGAAATTAGCTGGTGTTGTGTGGACTGCGCATGTCGGTATGTAATTATGATGGTGAATAATAATGCGTGTGAGTGGGGGGGTGAGAGACGGGGGAGGGTGAGGGCTGTCCGATGGGTGGAAGGGTGTTAGGGGGAGGACTGCTGGCCGAGGGCCAGGGGACACGCCGCTTATGGTAATGAGGGACGGACTTTTGGCAATTAGCTTGCTTCACCCTCCAAAAACTATCTGTCTCTCCGTTTCTCTGTTCTCCTCCTCTTCTTTTTCTTTCTCTTGCTCCACAAAAGTCCAAAAAAATAAAAACAATCCCTAGCAGCAGCAGCGGCAGTCGAGGAGTCGAGGGGAGGGACGGAGGTGGAGATGGTGAGAGAGGGGGTCTCTCTCTTCCTTTCTCTATTTCTCTTTATCTTCAGTCGAGGAAGGTCAGCTTATATCTCGTCTATTCCTTCTTGCCTGCAGGGTTTCTTCTCACCGCTTCGTTTTTTTGTTTTCTCTTGTTTTTACTGCTTCTTCCACAACTGACTGATGGACAGACTGGAGAGTTAGCTTAGCATCGTTAGCATCATCCGTGTCTCTTTTTTAGAAACTTTCCATGGAAACAAAACAGTAAAGAAGTGCCGACTTTCTTCTCACTCCTCGTCCACTTTCTCTGCTGCCCTGAGCTTTGTTTTGTCAGTAAGGAGAGAGAGAAAGAAAGAAAGAGAAAGTGGAGTCCAGTATTCCGCTTTTAAAATAATCACAGAATAAACACACACGCGGCTGGAGCGGCTGCGGTTGCCCTGGTGACGCCCCGAACGTTCGCTCCGCTCCTCTCGCGCTGTTTTGGTTTTAGGTAAATAAAAAAACAGTGAGAGGAATGATAACGATGCAAGAATGGCTCTAAAAAGTTTGTGAAAGTAGCCGGTCGTTTCAGGCGAAGTGTCGACCGGTCGCCGGTGAGTCCGTGGGACTGCTAACGTGTTGTAAACACTCTCTCTCTCTCTCTCTCTCTCTCTCACATACATACACACCCACCCTCCCTCTCTCTCTCTCTCTCTCTCTCACACACACACACACACACACACACACACACACAGGTGACCGTTAGACCAGTAAGCAGCGTGTCTCAGTCTCGCTTGTTCATAAAAGAAGAAAAGCCTGTAAAAAACGGCTAATATTTTTAGCCCTCGTCTTGTTCAGCTTCAGCACGGGCGGTCAGAGTGGGAGAGGGAAAAAGACAGAGGGAAATCGAGCGAGAGACAGAAAGGGTTCAGTCCGAAGGGTTCGGGTGGCTCACTCGTTCAAAGACGAAGAAGCAAAAATGACTAAACGTATTTTTAGACGTCGTCCCGTTCAGCGTCAGGGAGGGTGGTCAAAAGTTTTGACGAAAGAGAGAGGAGAAGAGAGAGAGAAAAGGGGAGAGGAAGAAGAGGAGACAGGAAAGGAGAGGAGAGAGAGAGAGATGACGGCTGGGCAAAAAAGGTTGAGTAGTTTTAGTTCACATTTCTTCAACAAGAACTTTCAAAGTTAGGAGACGAAGAGAGAGAGAGATAAAGAGAGACAGATGGGGAGAGAGGAGAGGAGAGAGAAAGGATGGGAGAGGAGAGGAGGGAGAAACGAGGCGAGAGAGGAGAGGAAAAAGACAGTAGAGAGGAGGAGGGGAGAGAGGAGAGGAGAGAGAGAGATGAGAGGATAGAGGGAGGAGAGGAACAATACAGAGGAGAAAAGAGGAGGGGAGAGATGAGAGGAGAGAGATAAGGAGAGAGAGAAACAAAGAGAGATAGATGGGGAGGGAGAGAGGAAAAGCGAGGAGAGGAGATGAGAGAGAGAAGAGAAACAGGGAGAGAGAGAAGAGAGGAGAAAGAGAGATAAAAAGAGACAGATGAGAGGGAGGCAGAGAGAGGAGAGAAAGGATATAGACAGATGGGGAGGGATAGAAGAAAAGTGAGGGAAGAAACAAGGGGAGAAAGAAGAGAGGAGTAAGAGAAGAGAGACCAGTGGGCCGCGTGTGGATATATGGCTTTATTCTTGCGCTTTTTCTTTAATGATTCATATGGCATGTGGACGCATTAAAAACACGGGTGTCACTCAAGAGCTCGTGTTTAATGAGTGGCGATTCAATGCTAAAAACAGGACACAAAAGCACGTTATCTTGCTTGGAATATGGAGAGGAGAGGAGGAAGAGGAAAGAGAAGAGAGGGGAGAGGAGAAGGGAATAGGAGAGAGGAGAAAGAGGAGTCTCCTCTCTACTCCCCTCTCTCTCCTCCTCTCTCTCAACTCTCTTCTTTTCTCCCATCTCTCTCTCTCTCTCTCTTTCTCTGGTAATAATACATGTATTAACGCACCTGTCAAATACATGTTAGATTGACGCAATTACCAACCTTTCTTTGGCAAATAAATGCAAGCTTGCAATCTCGTGCAAATTTGCAGTGCATTTAAAATGAAGGCCTTGTTGTGCAGAGTGCACGAAGCATCAGACCTGGACAGTAAGGTCGTTGTGTGCACAAACTTTTCAGCCCCCCCACCCTCTCACCCCCTTCCAACCCACCATTGCTTCACTCTTCCATCCCCTCTTTTAAGTTATGTCCAAAAAGCCTTGTTATTATCTGGTATTAATAGATGCAGCCCCAGGAAAGACAAAATCAGCTATTGATAATTGCAAGGAGTATACCCAGGCTACTGTATCGATCGGCTCGTCCTCCACCTCCCCTGCTATAGAGAGATAAGAAGACACTCTCTTTAGTGCAATATAATTTCTTTTGACCTATCTGCTTGCTACAGCCTTATGATGAATAGCTGGAGTGGCTAAAGTCCTTTATCACCAAACTTGGCCCCTTGATATAATATTGATTCTTTATAACAAGCTCTGCACACACACCGACACACACGCTTGCGTGTGCACACACACACACACATACACACACACAAGCACCAAAAATCAAACTGTCCACTTGGCCATCATCATCATCAATATCATCACAAAAGAGGTCTGGAATGAGCAGCTTCTGCCTCTCTAAGGGGCTTTTGGCTTTTTTTCTTCCTAACAATCTCCCCTCTAATCTGTATTTCACTGATGATGGAGGGGAAAGAATGGACGAGAGGAGAAAGGAAGAAGTAACAGCTGATCCAATAACACGCACACACACACACACACAAACACACACACACACACACGCACACACACGCACACACACACACACACACACACACACACACACACACACACACACACA
>JBBPDH010000111.1:64084-75560 GCA_037974565.1 Clupeocharax schoutedeni
TCAGTGTTTATTTGGAAACCTACAATTCACATATTGTTTGTAAAATAAACAGCCTGCAAACGTAATCCAAGTGGATGATTTTGTCTTTGGATACTGGAACACGCGTCAGCCACAAGACTCCTCTTCTTTTTGAAATGAGAAATACCCTACAGGTGTAAAACGTGCGTGAACCGCACATGTCACTGAAATATCAAGGTGAAATTCATCATAGCTTGTGAAGTGTGGACCGGTGGGGGTGGGCGTATATATATATATATATATAGTGAACTGGCGTTTATTATGTGGGTTACGTTCCAGGAGCACCTGCGTACCCAAAGTTGTGATGTGGTAAAAAAATGCCAAAAAATGTCTTTTTTATAGTGTAAACTCTAAATATGCTCTCTTTCATTTTAAACTCAGCTTAATACATTAGCCTTAAATTCAATGTAAAGTTAAACCCATATTTGTTCTGTACAGTTTACACTGAACTCCTGCTGTGCTGGAATGTAATATACACGTTTTCCCTGTATAGACATTACTGTCATTCCTGCATGGGCGTTTCCTTTGTTATGCATTGTCGAAACACTCCACAGGGGAAATTCTGGACAGCAGCTGTGTCAATGTGCAGCAGCCAATCAACAGCAAGGAGAAATAAGTAGCGTTACTGGATTGGCTACTTTCAAACATCCCGCCTCTGAGTACAGCATTATTTCACCATCCCAAGAGGCGCTTTTTTTGTGTTTCTCTCCACAAAACCAAAACATTGGTTATTTTTAGATTGAAATATAGCTGAATTTGTATGAATATTTCTGTAGTAATAAAGTATATTTTAAGAAATAATTTAGCACTAAAATGCATGAAAATGTATATATTGCCATGAAAAAAGCTGTGACATCTGGGCCTCACTCCCCCTCGTCCATGTGCTGGTTGTTTACATATATATATATATCCAGTTTTATTAGATAGGGTGGACTGTCCTACCCATCCAGGGCTTCCTGTAGCATAGCTGGGGAGCTTGCGGCACGCTCACTACTAGTGTTTTTCACTACGCATATACTTATGCTTATGTCTATAACAGTGTTACGTACAGAAACCACATCAGACATCTTTATTGAAGATGATTTAACACATGGTTTGCGATGATATACTCTAATTAACAGGGTAAATCTTTCATTACTAAGATATATTAGCCTTGTACCAAGAGTGTAAAACAAAAAAATTATACTTTAGGCACCAAACAAAAAAAATGTAAATGTAATTTTCTCCCCACAGTCATTTTAAGCTTGCTATGTTGGTTTCCTCCAACCCCCACCTATCCGAGACAAACTTCAGAAGAGCTCCGGCTGTGTGTGTGTAATTGTGTAATTGTGTAATTGTGCGCTTCTGCGTGTTCTGTTCCCACACGTCAACGCCGTCACTGCTGCTATATGCGTTTAATGTGTTTTCCCTTTTGGCAAGGCTGCCGCAGAGAGGACTGTGTGGGGGTTACATCAGGCCACGCTGGTACACACCCCGCCGAGTTGCTTCGGGCCACAGCGCGCCACACACTTGTTGCCTGCTGCGAGTCTGATCACAGTACAGTGTGCTGAGCGAGGGAGGATGCTGCAGTCTGTGAGAAGTGTGTGTGCAGTGTGTTTTTGTGTCCTGTAGATACACTAAAAGACATCTAAACCTATTTATTTCATTAAGCTTACAAATGTGTAAAGTAAATGCATTTTTTTCCTCTTAACATTCTCCTCATAATAAACAAATCGATATCATATCAAAATATCAGTCAGATTTATCTGATGCTGATATGTACTCTGTATACACTGTTACTAATCTCTTTGTTACTAATCTCTTGTCCTTAAGTCAATATGGACATTCAGTTTATGAAAGCTTTTTTCTCAATAATATTCAACTCTAATGAACAGGATTAATGTAGCTCAGAATGTTACACAGTGAGCTTTAGTGTTGCTTTATGGCTGAAAGACTTGTGATGGTGGAGGGACCAGTCTGATGATAGAATAGAATAGAATTGAATAGAATGAATATATCCTATTAAGAGTCCTTTGATATTCAATTTATGACAGTCTAGATGCTTATATTAAAAATACCATTGAAATGAAAAGTAAAATAAAGAACAAAAGCAGCAGAAAACTGACAGTAGTTCTATAGCTGTACAGAGAGAGAAATAAATACATACACACATACATACATAAGTAGTTTTGTGCTTTTTCTAGTAGTGTAAAGGACTATCATATTGGAATGTGATTTTTATTATTCATAAGACTGATGATTTGTTTCTGGAAAACTAAGCAGAAACTGCAGAATGAAGCATAGCGCCCAGTCTAACTCATCGTTAGTCATAAAGTCTTGGGTGTCCAAATCACATAATTTGCCCCTATTTGGGAGGAAGCCCCTTTCTGAGTCATTTTACATACATTTCGAAGTGCGAATCACAGCAGACATTAAAGATAAGCTTAATCACATACACTAAATCTCTCTTAAATTCAGATCCCAGCATCCACTTAGTGCGTTCCTTTCCTGAAGATTACGGCTAATTCGCTGTTTACTCCAAACTTTCCAAACATGTGATTATGATATAAATAGTCAAGACTGGTTCCCACAATGTAAGTTTTCCTGTTATGATTATGGCTGCTTGTGGTCGCAGGCCAATTTATTACCTGCTTCAGTGAAGCGTTGGCTAGCTAATACACCAAGCGCCGGGCCTCCCAGGAGTTTCAAACAAGCCCTCCCCCCATCTAAAGCCTCATTAGTTATGATTATCATTTTGATGTGAAAGCTTAAGTGGGACATTCAACTGTTTGCTTCATGTTGGGGCTGCAGAAATACAATGCCAGAGTGTATGGTTGTTCAAACGTTTCATTTTTAACCTTCGCCATTCCAGAATTATTGCTGTTTTTCTATATATTTGAGTAGGATACATGTAATCTAAACCTGTGAAGTTTTTTTAATTACACTAATACATTTACACCCAATGTTTTTTTAATCAGCAAACCAAATCTAAAAGAAATTGTTCCATTACAGTGTGGTCATCAGTATTAGAAATGCTAATATCATCTTAGCCTTAAGGAAATGGAACCATTGGGGCCTAGTTGACACTTTGGCTGAGGAGCTAAACTTATGTTGTAATTGTCATTAAAGTACCATTAAAGAGCCCCAACATCAGTATCATTATCATGTGGACACTCTATAACAATGATGCTAGCTAACATTAGACTCTATGGAGTGTGATCACCACAAATGTGATAGCTAGCATTTTCTAAATCCAAACAGCCCAAAAATATCAGATAAATTAAAGACTCAATTTCCATTTGATATATCAGTTGTTCATTGTATTGTGGAAACAAAGGTTTGAAACTGGCTTTTAGCTTACTTATTATGTTACCGTTGTCAGCTCCTCACCAAACTGGGTTTTTGTTGATTCTTACTCTCAAAATTTATTTTTCAGTAAAATGTCATAAAATGTTGCAGATAAAATGTTTACTTGACAACATGACATGGTTTGAAGCAAATGTGTGATGTGACTGAGTCAAATAGATTGTTTACTGAACTACCCCTTTAACACAGTAAAGACAATAAGAAGTACAGGAAGCATAACAGCAAAACCAGTCATCTGCGTTGACCAGTGCCCTGGCGGTGATTTCAATAGCTCTCAGTCATGAGGGACAACAGCACGGTTTTTGTCATCCGGCTGACCTTTGAAGTACATCAGGAAAAGAGGAGGAGGTGGCGGCCGAGAGAGAAACGAAAACTCGGGCCAAGGTCAAGAAAGCTAATTTATTTCCTTCATCCTCTGGCGTCCCTGAGAGGCAGACCACACACTGCCCATACAAGTGGCTCTTTAATGGGGGGGAGAAAGAGTGCATGGCAGAGGGCTGGCGTCATCAGCTGCTGCTGCTTTAGGTCATGCGCGACAACAAGGCTGGCTGGTGTGGGTGTGTGTGTATGTGTGTGTGTGTGTGTGTGTGTGTGTGTGTGTGCGTGCATGCGTGCGTGTGTGTGTGTGTGTGTCTTTTGGGGTGGGGTGGGGTTGAAAACAGACGTCAGAGCCAGACACTATCAGCCACATCTTTGTCGGCTCCTACTGTCAGTGTTATTACATCATTACTGACTAATTAGCTGTACAAGAATAATTAGCGACAGAGTGCAAATGCCCTAATATTTGATTCACACTACTTTGATCTAGCGAGGAGAGTGTTATGTGTTATTATTTCGAACACTGCACCTCTTAGCTACAAGACTAATGTAGCTCAGAAGCTAATTACCATCATGCAGTGAATTATGCGTTTACCTTGAACTACGTCAAGTTGTTTAATAATCCCGGATGGACTCGCAGGGTTTGTGTTAACTGGGAAATACTTGTGTTTGACCAAAAATAATCTGCAAGACTGGTATTAAAAGTCTCAGCCCAAACACTGACTTGCAAGAAAACTGTCACTTGGGGTGAGCGAGGCCATCCTACCCATCCACTGTTCTTTCTTGGACTCTCAGCTGTGGCATCACTAAGGATCAAGCTTGTCATCTCCAACTTTGGACCACCCCCCCTGCTGCTCAGCAAATGAGTAAAAGTAGGCTCTGGTCTGCACCATTTAACAGAGGATGTAGACAGCACAAATACTGTAAAGCTACTTATTTTATTTAGCCCATCACTTGCTTTACTGGCCTGTTAAGTAGCAACACCAAACAAGTTCCATTAACTGGGAAGGTGGTTATGTTCAAGGTTCAAGGTTACTTTGTTGCTATCAGCCGCTGTGTACACGTACATATAAACTTACATGAGACAATGTTTCTTCATAGACCATGGTGCAACATGTAGCAAAACACAACATTCAACGGTCAGCAGAGTTCAAGCTGCAACAGACAGTAGATAATAAACAAAAAATAAATAGACACCTAGTGTGGACACTGTGTGAACCCTCTGGAGAGATGGGTATTGCACTGTAAGTATGAAGACTACACAGGAGGCAGTTAGCAGCATTCAGCAAAGTTCTGTCTGTTAATATTAAAGAGTTGCTGTTTTCTGAAGGAAAGTGGTGGCTTCTGTTTGGAACGGGGAGAGGTGTAAGTGTGTATTGGCATGCTCGCACAAGGCAAGTGTGTATTGGCAGCTGAGGTGTGTGTCGGACGAATGGGTGGTGATCAGAGACAGTGCTACACACATGCTGCACACTGTCAATATGAGACGCAGCTGACACCGCCTTTTCCTCAGAAGGGGATTATGTATTGGTTTGTGTGAAAGCGAGAGAGGGGGCCGCAGACTTGTATTACTCACTTTTTCCTGCTCTCTCACATCTTTTTGAAAGTTTCTGATAAGTGTATGGGCCTTTGAGGCAGATAGCAGTTCATTCCCACAAGCATTGCATCATTTACTACAGCATGATCTTTTCCATTGAACTCGTTCTTGCAGTAGCCATAAAACGCCGCTTCCGCCTGTTTTAGAAGAACTGCGTTTAAACAATGCCTTTTTATCTTCATAGGCAACCATGTCCTCATCTCCTCAAGTATTGTGTTAAATGCTATAAATCAGTTGTATACTTTTTTGACAAAAGAAAGCTGCAGCTGTGTCTGTTTTATCTCAGTGTAGACCTCTTTGTGGAGAGTTACTACCGCTTTCCCTTTTAACCCCCATTGCTCTCTAGCAGCTGAATGCAGAGTCAAACCATTTCACCCAGTGAGCCAACAGATGTGAAAGGGGAAAAATACTGTATTTGATTAGTCAATTGCATTACACTGTCCTCATGTTTAAAGATTCTTATATTTGGTTTAATTATTTGGTTTACTTAATTGTTCATTCATATCCACAGAAGTCAAACCTGTGGATGTAGGAGTGTAATTATATAGTTATGTAATTCAATAGCCATTATATCATATAGATGGGATATACTGCTGGATGATTGTACATGCCTTGCCTGTCTTTTCCACACATTTTAAAGCAATGTATATAGTTAATTTTACTTAAAAGATCTTTAGAGATTAAATGGTTAAAACAACATTTAAATATTGCCCTCTTTCCAGTTGGCTGACATCTGCATTCATAACAGTCTGTAATATGTTGGACTTGATTTTTTTTATTGTATGTTTGTTGAACTAGCATTAATATTTGATTGGCGATGCTGTAGTTGCACACGGATCGCGTTATATAAGAGATTCCAATCACACCAGTGTGATGGCACCTCTCAGAGGGAATTGTGGGCTCCTGATGTAAAGCTCCAGAATAGACCACTGAACTGAATAAAACAGGAAATGATTTGTTACTGTTGAAGCACTGCAAAAAATACAGAGAAAATTAGATGGATGGATGGATGGATGGATAGATAAAGAATCACTGAGGTGGGGGGCAGTGAATTTACACAATTACATCTAGCAAATGTCATAGAAGAACAAATGACTCAGATTCTCACGTTATGCCTAATTTGTCCTGAGTATTTACTGAATGATTTATAGTAATTACTGAAGAATTGTTAGTTATTACAGAATGATTTGTTGTAGTTAGTTATGCTTACAGCAATTACTGAATTGCTTATAATGCACTGAATCATCTGAAAGAGTTACTGAATAATTTATCATGGTTAAATTATAGTATTTATTTATAATTAGAGTAGTTTTGAAAAATTGAATGTAGTTACTGATAATTCATGGTAGTTGCTGATTCGCTTATGCGCGTCTCTAGCAGACAAATTAGCTGAGCCTTTCAAACAACAGCTTTAAGACTACAGTCTTTAAAACTGACTATAACACCCTTTAAGAGACCTAGAGTTCATCCGAGGGCAGTTCTGGTGCTGTTTTGGAAAATCTCGATTTTAGTGCAATTATTCTGCAATCACGGCATGTTTTGCAAGTGTTTTTGCAGGAGTGAACAAATGAGCTCATCCACAGTTCTTAGGATTACATGGAACCTTTTATTTTTCTAGAGAACTTCAGAAGCACCTGTCCTTTGTTCATGGATGCCAGAGCATCGTACATGCTTTTGTTTAGAGAAATAAATTAAAAAAACACATATAAAGAATAGGGTCGCTAGTGGGCTTGTGTTGTTAGTAAAATAGCTCAATTTGTGATTCGACATTAGGATTTCTGGTTTTATTCACCAATGTTGTAAAGAAATCTAGCTCTGTTGGCCTTTGTATAACAGTTTCCACTAAATTGCTTAAAGAGGGCACCATGTAGAAAATGATGGAAATCTCTATTTAAAGGGTAAATCTAAACTTCATACTAGTTCTACTTCAGAAAAAACATGTTAACTATGGAAAAGATTTGTGGTATTTCATTGTGAATATTATTGTATAAACATAAAGAGTGAGTGATAAAGTGTACGTTTCAGTAAAGAAGTGGTGCATGTTCCTCGGCAGATGCCCAGAATAAGTGAGGTAAATAAATAATTAAATGTATGAGAAGCTGCCCGACACGTTTCCCTTTTTAATTAGCACCTGTGAGTGCTTTTTCCATTATCACCATGCACATTAAAAATCTGCCTGCTTTTCTAATTAAGAAAAGTGGAAACAGATTAGATGAGCCCTTTGAACAAAGGTCAGGGATTTTGCTCCGCGGTCTCAGCCGCTGTTTGTTTGCCGGGCCTGACACCAGCCACATCCTCCGAGAGCGTCTCTTAAGAACGAGTGTTTGTTTTAAGACAAGGGGAGAAAAAAACGGATAAAAAAAGAACCTTATTGTCCTCTGTGCTTCTTTATCTACCACTTTCTTTTAGGAATGGATCAATAGAAGCTTGTCGTCTGCATTACTGCTGAATTATGAATACGTGTGTATGGCCACAGATCTACTGCTCTTAATGAGGTTTCTCCGTAATGAGCGTCGCGGAGGAGACCGGAGGTCTAGGAGATGTGCGTCGGTCAGGGAAGTCCCTGGAGAGAGAGACAGAGAGAGAAAGTAAGTGGCGGTCAGTCAGAGAAGAGAACCATCCCTTCCTTAACCTCCCCAACCCTGCCATTGATTGGCCTTTCATAAGCATTAGTCCTGCTTTCATAGGCCTTCTAACAAAAAGCCAGTCCATTAATGTGATTTAAAACCACACGCCTTCCTCTCCTGAAGAACTCATTAAAGAAAAACACGGGAAGAAAACTGGGCGAGCGACTTCAAAACGGCAGCTGAACACATCACTTTAATCGAGGTCTAATATTCAGCCTGTTACTTTCTTTCCACGGAATGTGGACATTTAGTAGAATTTTTAATGCATATTTTGCTTATTGTCATCATATTTAAATGCTTAATTACAGAGTAAGTTACATTTACATTTAACTTATGTTCTGTATCAACAGGATTGAGTCTGCACTACTGTCATGGCGTAGATTTGTTAAAGCTGTATATCTTTCCATATAGCAAAACGGTACACAGCAATAACTTTACATCCAGGTCATAGTAAAATAGTATTTAATAGTATTTAAATAGTCTATTTAGAAAGGCAAATGTGGTATCGGTGCAGATGAGATAAGATAGAACTTCATTCATCCACAGAGAAATTCTTTTGTCACTAGCATGCTCAGTGCAACAAGAAGAATAAAATAGAATAAAACTGTAGGATTCTTTCAAAAATAGAAAGTTAAAAAGAAAACAAATGCAACAAAAAAAACATTATTGTAACAAAGTAACTGTAACACTGACATTGCTGTGTCAGATTTAGTGTGCTGTACCAGCAGATCACAACTGCAAATTGTTATGAAAGTGACTTGGTGTTTGTGCAATAAACCTATAGTAAATGCATTGAATGTAGATGAGATCAACATTCAATAATATTCAGTCAGCTGACATGATTTAAGGACATACAACATGTCTATATAGATGGCATTAATTATGAGTGAGCCAGTATTGCCTGGACAATCCCTGAAATTCAATGGCTGTGAACATCAACACATTTTCAATTATGAAGTCAAGCACTGGTTCTTCTTAAGGCCTGTTTCTCATTGGTTCATTTGATTCTTGGAGTGTAGTTGTGCAGCTGCATTGTGGGGCTGGATCTGAACAGCTGTGCTGGCCTTTGCCTTTGATTTTTGGATCTTAGTCCTCAGTGAGGACAAACTGCTGTCCCGTTTGGCCTGAGGCAGAGGGAGGGAGGGAGAGAGAGAGAGAGAAAGAGTCTGTTTCAGTAGATCTTTGTATCATAGTTAATGACACCATCTGTTTCAAACACCCCGACAAGTGGATTCGTTTTATTTCTGAAAAAAAAACCTCACTTAGCATATTAACGTAAACGAGCTGCTCATTTCCCAGCTCTAGTGCTTAGTTTAAGAAGTCCGCAACCGGGGGCTCCAAGCCTCGGCGTTCCTGGACTTCCTTGCTCCAAAAATGTGGGAGTTACGCATGAGAAGTGTCTGACAAAAGCAGCCAGACGGCAAGCAAAGACGGGGACAGAATTTAATAAAGCTCAACAAGGCAGAAAGGATTGCACCAGCACTGAATGGAGATTCACTTTTCCCCCCCTCCCCTCTTTTACAACTTCTGCCTACTTAAACACTTTTACACCCCGACCTTTTATCTCTGCGCGCCGGTTGAGAGACACAGAGAAGGAGAGAGAGAGAGAAAGTCCTCTGGTGTGTGTGTGGGGGGGCGACTCATTCCGTTTTTTATTTGAATGTTGACGGAGGGTGGTCACCATCTGTGCAAACTGTCTAATTCTCTGACTTTCTCTGCTGCACATAAACATCGTCTTGTGATACAGGACCAGGACTCTTTTTCATTCCATCTCTGTCATTCAACCTCTTTCCTTCTCATTGTAAATTCAGCGACTAGATCAACTTTTCGCCGTGTTTTTTTCCTGCTTTACTATCTTTGTTTATTCCCTTTACAATGCTTGATTTATATCTACTGTCTTTTTTTTCCCCTCACTCTCTTTTTCTGTCCTCCCTTTCTCTTAGCGCTCACCGTGGCATCTGTTGCTTTTGTTTTACTCGTTTCAGGGCGTCATAAATCTGTTCTCTTTAAGCCCTGCTGGAAAAGCCCCTCGCTTGCACTCACGCGCCATATTAACAGTTGATTCGATCACTCAAATGGAGCTCAAACACACAGCAAGACCAGAGCAGGGGGAGGACAAAAAGAAAAAGTGACGCAGGACGCAAGCATTGTGTTCGGCTGATAGAAGCGTCTTTCAAGAGAGATTGCTTGACTAGTGTTATTATGTCAATAACCCCCCACTCCTGCCATATGAAATAAGTTAATGATTTCCTGCCTGTAATACATTTATGAATAGAACAGTGTCTTCTTAATCACAGTAGGGAGGCCAATTAAAACAGAGCATGAGGGAAATAATTGTGATTTGCAGATAAAAATCTGCTGCAGAATGGGGTCCCCGCTGAGGAATTGTAGCGAGAGCTGTAATTTTTCACTAAAAAGTGACATGTGCGCACGCAGGCTCTGTCTCCCGCCACACAAAATGTGTTTACGAGACCCAAACAATGGCACTTTCTTCCACTTTCGGAGTCTTTGGATTTTTCTAAATAAATAAAAAAATAAATAATATAACAACAACAAGAAAAACCATGCTAATCAAGTGCTAGAGTGCAGGGACGCCGCATCCCGAACTTTCCATAAACATGTATCGGAAAGTTGTAATTTCCGATTGCATTGAAAACAAGCACTGAATCAAAAACGATTTTGTAGTTTCAGCGATAGAGAGACCGTCTCTAGTCCTTGTTTAAGAAACTTCCGCATTAATATTCGCTCTCAGAAAGAAAACGATACCAGGGTGGTATCACTTTTCTTACTTCCGTGGTTCTGCGGTGATACCCTCAAAGCCATGACTTCTGTTCACTAACATTTTTGCACCACATTCCATTTCGTACATTTTGCCTATATTTTAACATCCTCCTGAGCTGTACTGATAACTTGGGTTTGGTTTTAAGTATCAAAAACAGCCAGAACACATTGTGTATGACCATTTTCCAACGTACTTACTCATTATACTTTATTCTAACACTAAGCGAGTATTTAAAGGTAGTATTACATCACATCAGAAGGCCTAAAGCATATCATCTGTACTGGACCTCCAGTCCTCCATGTAAAAATGTGGACTGGACTTATCTGCTAACAGCTGGACACTACAAACTATCTTATCTTTTTAATACTTGGACACAAATTTGTTTAACACATGTGAATGTAATGCTGCAACATAACAGTTTATAACAATTAAAAGGGTGGAATTACTGCCTAAAACTTCCACTATCCGTTTGGTAAATAGTTTGTATAATACAGCTCTGTTTTCTCCATCTAATGGATTAGTTTATGCTCATCCTAGTCTCAGCCTCAGACGTCACGCCCACGGACCGTTGGCTAAATGTCTGATGCATATGGCACAGTTAACTGGAAACACTTCAGGAATCTCGAAGTCGTCATCTGATTGGTTGAATTTTATCGGATTTCTGGGGGGCGCGAGAGTGACGTTTATTTTTGGTTATTTGATCAGATGTGGAAATGCAGATGCCATTGTTGTTATACGTGCACAAACAGATCAATGACTTACTGCTGGTTTTCTTCTCCTTCTTTGATT
>JBBPDH010000111.1:75670-87760 GCA_037974565.1 Clupeocharax schoutedeni
TTTTTTGGGTTCATTGAGAACATGGTTGTTGTTCAATAATATAATTATTCCTCAAAAATACAACTTGCCTAATAATTCTGCACTCCCTGTATGAGCTTTTTATGTGATGCCACAAAAATATGAATTCTAAACATGGTGCCTCTCAGTATTGAAAGTAAATAGTATGTATTAAAATGTTACTATTGTCTAGATGTTAAACCTTAACAAAAGTGAGTTTTCCATTATATAGACTCTTTTAACTGCACTGACTCCACACACCTTATCTCAACTCCAGGCTCTTTATTGCAATTTACTTGAGGTTGCAACAAAAGGCACAAATATGCCTCTCTTCCCTGGGTAATTTTCACAAGAGTAGCTTAAAAATTTAAGTTACACAGTTGAACCTTAAAAATGTTGTCGCCCCTTTGAGGGCACATTTACATTTTCTGCACCTTGGTGAACAGAAATGTCCTTCTCCCATCCTCTTTTTCTGACAGTGTAACGTGTTCTCTTTCCCTAAACGGTCCCTACTTTCCACTCTATGGACATTAAGATGCTAATGGGTCCACACTACGTGCCATTGCTCTCTTTAGCTGCTATCCTTTTCTCCCAGCTGGGGGCTGTGTGAGAAACAAAGTGACTAGATTTTTTTAAATAAAGGTTCTTAAATGATTCTAAGCCTGGAAGAAAATTATGTGGTTCTTTGATCTTTGAAAAAAATAAATCACACATCTCTATCATGTAAATGGCTCTCAATTGAAAGGTTCCTGCTAATGCTTTCCTTTCTAGTCCATTTAGTTCTATAGATTAACTAGCTATGTGTGAGGTACAGTCTCTAATGTGCTGTGTAGTTATTTTGGGTAAAATGGGGTAAGACAGTCTATCTAAATTACATTGAAACATCCAAACAGTTCTTCAGATTTCTCCTTTTATATGGAGATCAGAAGCTTGACTGCACTTCAGAGGTGGGGCCTCCAGATTTCTGTTTTGAGGAAGGAGGAGACTATTTGTGGCAAAAACAGTGGCTGTGATTCATATCTAGGAACATGAGCAAGGTTTTAATACTAAAAAGGGACCTCGAATATGTACCCCCTTGTACAAAATAACAGTGCCAAAAAGAGTTCCTGCCAGAAAGGAGTACCATCATAGAAGAACCACTTTTGGTTCCCTAAAGAACTGGATCTTTCTTTAGGTGGTTTAGGATTTAGCATGAATGTGAAGATTTTTAAAAGCTTAAAACGCCTCCACAGAACATCCGAGACCCTTGAGGGTTATATTTAAGAGTGAATGAGGTCATTGCACTCTCCTTCGAATCCAGCTTCTGCAAGTTACACAATACTTGTTAAACTTCTGTACAAAAGTGGAGAGAAGATGAAAAGGGGGAAGAGCGAGAGTGGGAGAAAGAGATTGAGAGAGATGGATAGATGGACATTTGTGTCCTGTCTTAGTAATAAAACGTCTAGACGCCAATTAACATCAATTTCCCTGAAGAATCTGTGTCATCGGCGTGGAGCGGCTCCCTCTGCACTCCAGGGTCCATTTTAAGATGCTCTCTTCTCAATCAATGTTTTCTTTTTTCTCTCTCTCTCTGTCCCTCTCTCTCTTCCTTGGTTTAATTGAACTTTGTTTTCCTTTGTCAACCCCTTTCGTCAAGCGACACGTCTTGCTGTCCTCACTGTAAAAGCGTGGCTCCGATCAATCCGACGTGATTTCTTTCTCCCGGTTTCGACCCTTTCATTCCTCCTCCTCCTTTCCATCGGAAGACAAATGAAAAGCTTTTTGAACTGCATTGTCATCTGTCTCTCTTTGGCCGGGTAAGGCCAACCTGAAAGAAACCTCTGGAGGCGAGCAGTCAGCGACGGCTCATCATGATCCGCAGCACTTATTCATCCATGCCACGGGTGATATAAATAAATGCAGCTTATTTACTGAAGCCAATTCTAAGGCTTTGATGTCAAGCATTCTCAGCCCCCTCTAGTCCCCCACCCCCCTTACATGCAGACTCAATGCTGAGATTTTGTCCCATTTTCCATTTTGCTGTAATATCTCAACACAAGATGCAGAGGCAGATTGGACAAGTCAAATACTGTCACTTTGATCTCCTTTGACAGAGAACCCTGTGTTGTGAATGGGAGAACACTGCAGAAACTGACCAGATTGTTTTTCCTGAAATAATCATATAATTAAGATCATTTTAATGACAGCCAACCAAGTGAATTGGTCACCGTTTAACCAGCTGCAATCGTTTGCTTCCTATTGAGTCCTGAGCCCATGGGTTATACAGTCATATACAGTTTGGGGACAAAACGTTAACTTAAATTAGGTTGAAAAGGCTTTTATCTCCTCCTGTAAATTTGCTGCTCTAGAAATGCATGCTTTTTTTCCAACAGCGATGATATACTGTGCGGGTTTTATGAGCTCATTGATGGAATGATTTGAGGATTGAAACCTAGAATACTCAGTATTTAAGTTAAGTGTGATATATATTATGCTAAATTATGGCTGAACAAAAAGTTTGAGTTAATTAACCACCAAAGTCAGTGAGGTAAGAGAGTATCTGTTGTCACGAAGAAGGATTTCTCACTTAACCAGATAAGCTGAGGAATGCCCAGCAGGATGGTCCCTCAGTCCTTTTCCTATAGGACAGTCTTTATTTTGGGCTTAAACTTTTGGCTAAACGGAGAAATCCTGAGGTTTTTACAGAAACAACAATCTGTAAATCTCAATGGTTTAAGTGACATCAGGAAATTATGAGTTTGAGCCTCAGTGATGCCACAGCCATCCATAACTGGGAGCCCAAGAGGAGCAAATGCCTGGTTTCATGGTGTAAATGGAAGAGCCCCAGGGAAGACTTAGCAAAAGAAGTATATATAGTGTCCCAAATGTTGGACAAAACTGGTTGACAGGTTCATAAAAGGCTGCAAAGAGTTACATTATAAGCTGAGCTGAATGTTTTTAGTTTCTACTGTTTGCATTCAAAAGTACCTTGTCTATCCACCGTATATCCATTAGTAACCGCGCTCTCCCCTCCGTTTTCCCTGTCACTAATGTGTGATGCAAATCACTGCAGGCATGTGTTAAGTATTATTACCATAAGCGGCAGTTAGCATTCTCCTCCAAGCATATTAAAGTGTAGCATAACTACAGTGTTGTTGTGTAGCATAGCTGCAGTTGAGAAGGATTTGATGGCACTTCAGGTGTCTCGGAGGATCACCTTCATGCTCCCTCTCTGGTCTTTCATTAAGACCAGATGTTTGCTATAATTTACAGTGATGACAGATGGCCATGTCATTTTTTTTGTGGGTTTATCACTGAGACAGCTATTAAGTACATTTATAATAATACTGAATTGAGCCCTGTGCAAAGTGCGATCTAATAACAAGGAAAGTGTGCTTGCAAAACATCAAAGCCTGGCATCACAGTGGCAGCTAATTACTGTGGCCGCATGTTGAAGGAGCCACAGAAGGGACCCTTCTTGGAGGCAGCATTTACACAACAAGCTCCAAGAAGCATCCAGACACCGTTTAGACTGCGGTCTTTGCTCTTTTCTCAAGGGAAACACATGCGTTTCAGTCTTCTCAGGTATTTTTCCAGTGCCACAATGCTGGGGCCTGTCTGTAAGAGATGGTAATAGCATTGGGAAGGCGAAAAGGGGGACGGGGGAAGAGGTGTCCTGATAAGAGGTGCTGCTATGAAAGTGTAGAAGCATGAGAAAGCAAGCAGATGGCAAAGCTGAAAGAAAGACGTGAGTGTACAATGTCGGGATTTTGAGGTATTCCTTTGCGCTCACTGTTGACTGTAATGGAGATGCATTCTTTATTGCGTAGGGTTTTTTTCTTCCTACAGTTAGTCCATGAAGGTGTTGTGGGCCCAACATGGCATAGTTGGTCTGTTTGAATTGGAGAGCTGGGTTCTAAAGTGGACAAAATTTGGCTGGACAACAAATGGTGGATACTTGACTCAATACGTGCCAATGGGGTAAGTGGTGTTCCTTCACTTTTTGCCGTTTGACAAGAATTTGCCAATTTCTTTTCTTGAAAAGAAGAAACTGGATGTGTGAAAGGAAGACAACTTGCTGTGACTTTTTAATGCTCTCTTATCGTAATAATGCTATCTTAAAAATGTTTAGTTATTAATATTAAGGCCTATTTGGTCACAACCCCATGCAGGGGCTTAATTCTAAAAATAATAAATGCTAATATTTCCGTGTTGGGGGTCAATGCCCTTCTTAAGCCTTATTAAACCATTTGCTAAACTGCCTACTTCATTAAGCAGTAACTTGCATGAATTAAGCTTCCAGTCTTTTTGTGTGCCATACAATATAATTTAAATTTTAAATGCCCATATTTGTAGTTATAACCAAATACTTTGATAAAGCTTAATAGGAGCATAACAAAGGTATTATAATGTTCCCTTCCACTGAAGTGTAACTCAGTTAATTTAAAAACTAAAAATCATAAATTATTAGCTAACTAATCTGTAAGTCATGTAGTTATAAGAGGGAGAAACTGTGCGCCCATCTATGATCAGTTTAAATGCTAAAAACATCATGTTTTATTAGACTGGATAATTTTACAGTCACATAATTAGGTTAAACCTTGGAGCTCAAACTCATGAAACCAAATCAATGAGATTTGAGGATTGGCTTGTAAGGCCTGTTCCAGTCACATGTTACTGACAGCGAGCGGGACATGATGTATAACACACTGGCCCTGCTGAACTTCATGCCAATCTAATTTAGTGACGACAACATTATTTTATCTTATTACGCCCATGATTTAGGAGGCCTCTACTGTCTCAGGGACAGCATCAATAACGTTAGGGGGGTTTACCATCTCAGCTGAGAGCGCAAGCTCAAAACAAAGAAGACCTTCCACACAAAAAATAAAGGGTGATAATAATAATACTAGTTCTTTACTGAAATGCTTTCAGCACACTTTACATAATTCCCAGTTCTGTGTCAAAGCCTACACTTATGAACTGATAAAAGTGAAGTGTTTCCAGTGATCCTCACCTCCGAAAGAAAAAAAATGTCATCGAAGTCTCAGTGAAAAATACCCAGACCAACATTTATACATTTACTGTGTGTGTGTGTGTGTGTGTGTGTGTATGTGTGTGTGTGTGTGTGCGTGTGTGTGCGTGTGTATTTATGCATGCTTGAAAGTAAATGAGTATACTGTATGTGGAAGTGTTCCATAATGATAACCTTTTACTTGATTTTAGCTAGAACAAATTAGTGTATGTATTTGCATTTTTTGCATTGTTTATGTGTGTGTATATCTGTAAGAGAGTGTGTCAGTACATATGATTACAGTTCTCAAACTTGTTGATGTTTGTGTGTGTATATAAAGCAGTTTGAATGGAGTTTAAAAGTGAGATGTTGACTGGACATTTACTGCTGGAGCTTCTTGTGTTCCAAGACGGTCTGTCTTTACTGTGAACAGTTGAAACTGTTAGTTTTATGGTGAGCAGAGCGCACACAAAGAAACAATTGCTTTAATTCTGCAGTAACTTACGATACAGATTTCAGCTACGGTTTAGTTTTCCTGTGTTATGTGTTATGTTTATTTGTTGGGAGCTAAAGTCCATTCAAACTTTTTACAGAAGTTTCCTGTAAGTCCTAACAAGCGCAGAATTCCCAGAATTCGCAGAAAGTAAGATAATAGCAATGATGTAGATAAATATATCTACGGCTATAACGGTCTTCATATGAGATGGAGTCGAATCAGTAAGTCAGTGCTGTGTATGGAGATGTAGTGTCTATAGAGTGTATAGTATAGAGTGTAGAGTGCCAGGTTAGTATTTCTGGGGTGCACTGTGCAGTATTTCCTGATAAAAGGAACTTAACCTTCATGAACGGCATGAATGTATTAAAAAAAAAAAAAAAAAGTTTTGATTTGACATTCAGTAACCTTTTTTGTGAATTGCACTATAAAGGCTTTATTTGTTGTGAAGACCGCTTTTGACAAAACGTACTGTATCAAAGCGTGTATTGTGACATTTCTTGAATTTCTAGTTGTTATTTAAACTTTTATGGGTGACATGACATAACTTACATCTCACATGTTTTCAGTTTCATTCACTGTGACATAAACAGGCCCACAAAGTCTGCCATTTCACAGCAATAATTCATTTCACAGCCTAATGAAATCTAAATATCAGTGCCACCCGATATTATGTCAAAATGACGTCAAAGTTGACAATGGACTCTTTTTGGAACAAATGCAGATGATCCTGTAGCTTGTGTTCGAATGAAACATGGACCTGAAACCGATTCAACAGTGTTCACTTTTAGCAAAAGGGATTCTGTATAATATTCAAAATGGTTATTTGACTTGTTAGAAGTGGAACGCTTTTTTTTGTTGTCTTTAAAGAACCATATACAAGAAATCCTCCACCACGGAGAAGAGCAATATCACCTAACCTGTAAGAATCGATAAGAGCTGTTCTTCATCACATTATTGTCATTTGATGCCAAAAATTATTTAGATCAAACTCAGCCTATTCAAAACCGAATGCTGGATGTAAATATTATTCACTTTGTGACTGCATAATTGAATATGTAATAACTTTCACTTGAATGTAGCAAAACAGTGATAGCTCTTCTAAGAGTTACGGTCAAAGGTGGTTAAGAGTGGCGTGAGCATTGAAAGCATGTCAACTTTAACAGATATTTATTTGAACAGTAATGAAAAAAAGGGGAGCGTCTACATATCATCTCTGGTGGACTAAAGTTAAGCATAAAGTCACTTCATGCAGTTATAAATTTCCCACGTTTCATTTACTCTGCTTCCTTTGAGATATTGCGGATTGTGATGTCGTTGCTGCGACAACAGCTTCTCAGGAAAGGAGAGAAACATCTTCAGGGCCTTATTGTCATGAAACCTAGAGAGTGGCTAGAGGCCCTGAGGCATGCGGGGAGCTTCTGAAACACAGGAATAAAAGAGACCTGTAAGATATTGTCATCTTTTTTTCTTTAATAGCAGATTTTTCAGCTACAATAGCGACCCTTTGGTGATCGGTGAGTCAACGTCCTACAGGAGCAGAAGTGTGTTTTCATAGAGGAACAGCTGGCAGGGGCAAACCAAGAAAAATACTCTACACATAGATAAGGCCACACGTACACACACGCATACATCCACACACACACACACACACACACACACACACACACACACACTCTCGCAGTGTGTGAAAGGCTAGGCCCAGGATGTGATGTAGTTGGATCCGGACCTTGTGAAAATACCCTTTCATGTCACCCTGTAGAGCCTCTCAAAGCCATGGCATGGTGCCCTGGTTGCCATAGTAATATGTGATTCGCAAGACACATTCATCAAGGGGATTTCTGTGCTCTGTATGTGTGTGTGTGTCTCCAGTGGATGTATCCCCTTTTCATAAGTTTGAAATAAGGACAAGAGCTGTATTTATGAGTCTGGGTATCAGCAGGAGTAAATCGTGGGATGTGTCTCACAAAGCAAACGCTTAAGGCTTATTTACGTCAAGTAGGATTTTTCCACAGGGACAACAAACAAATCTGTTTTATGAAGGGCCTACATCATAAAAAAATAATCTTGGTGTAGTTTGTGGGCATTATAAGCTAGTTTCAAAGCAAATTGTTCACTTTCCTGTCGATAAAGTCCATGTATGGAACTGCATAAAGCCTGCTTTGCATTCTTTGTTTTTATGATGTCACAATAACAAAGCATTTGCTTTCCACCCATTCAGCCTCCAGCAGTTTAGCTGTTCACGTTGAAAATGTAAACAGTGTTTCAGCCTGTCTAGCCTTTAAAAGGAAGAGGCGATGCATAACAGCCAATCAGAACAGAGGCCATTAACATATTTGTCTTAAAAGCTGAGTAGCAAAAGCAGCCTCAATTCCAAGGAATTAAGACAAAATGCTAATTTTTCACGACCAATAGGGTGTATTTTTCTCTTCTCCGTGCCATTTATGTTCTTTAATTTTGATTCTGTGGCCAGTAAACTTCTGAGATTCTGCCTAATCATCATCTTTTTTTTTTTTAATGAAACAAGGAGAAGGAACATTTTGCGAATGATCAAGCTAGAGCACACCTCTATACAAGCAACAAAACAAAAACCAACGAGAGCCATGTAGCACTGAAGTACATGAAGTAAAGTCAATGTGTTGCTTGTCTTAGAAGATTTTTTGCAACACAAGCAAGATTATCTGTTCTTCTTCCATATTGATGTCCATTTGCTTGGACGTTTCTAGTGTGTAATCAACTGCAAAGTCGCATGCAAAAGCTTGGGCCCCCTGATCAAATGTTTCATTTATTTTCTAATTGACTAAAAGCACACATTCTCTGCAAAGAACACACCCCTGTAGGTTTCCATGCACCATTACAGGTTATTTACTTCATTTATTGTGAATATTTTGGGAAAATCCCATGTAAATGTAGTCCGTATTTAAAAGGCCAATATGTTAAAGTTTGTAAATCATGGAGGTTATCCTTTTTTTAGACAAAGTCTGAAGACCCATCTCTTTAATGAGCACCTTGGTGACTGGCTAGACCTCTTAATATTGCTTATTTATTTCTTTTCCCCTATATTTGTTAAAAAGAAAAAAGAAAAGAGGGCACTCTTAACTCCACGCTTTCCTTACTTATGCTTTAACCTCTGGCTTTTCTTTGACTGGATCTGTTAAGATGTGTAGCTGGCAGTAACTTGGTTGATTAGCGGATGTAGATTTTTGTGTAGCTTTTCAGGTTTGAAGAACAGATGTGGACAACTTGAGCACTGACGTACTTCGCTCTGAATAACAGTGTCTGCTAAATGCTGCAAATGTAAATGTTCTTAGAAAATCAACAAAGTCTGTCATTTAACTGGAGATGAAGTGCGTTTTCTTGTGTAATTGTACACATGGTGGGACATTTATTAGTCACAATGACAAAGCACTACAACAAAATAGACACTCTTCATTTATTCTCTTAAATGGTAGTTTTACCACTTTTCTATAAAAAATGCCCAAATCAAGAACAATTGGAACAAAGGGACACATCAGTTGAGTGACCTGTCATTGTGTTCCCAAGCACATTTGGTGGACTATTGCTTTCAGCCATAATTCTAGTATCAGACTGATAATATTTAATAATTGTCATATTACAGATCCAATAAACCAATTGACCCAATAAGTCCAGCTGCTATCCATGTCCAATGGCTTCGTGTATTTGTGTCTTAGCCGATTTGTTATACTGTCTGTCTCCACAAGCACATTACAGCAGAGTGGCTGTTTAATATTAGATGAGATGGTGAATCTTATTAAAAGGCAGAAGGATGAGTCAACCACGTTTATTGGATTTTGCCCTATGAGCAAACTCACAATAGCACACACTCGCTCACAGCGTCCTGTTAATATTTCCAATCAGCACATTCTCTACCAGGCTTCCGGCATCCAATCTATCATAAAACACTTTATCTGTTACTTCATAATGTAAAAGCTTTGTCTAATTAACAGTAGAAAAGGTGGATAATGCATAATTGATGCACATAGTAGTCTGCTTCTCATCAGATGTCCATAAAAGAAGGCTTTTATGATATAATAGCAGATGCCAAAGGGGCTCTTTAAAAAAGAAACAAACACCTTCTTTTGGGGGGGAGGACTTGATTGCAGGAAAAGAGTTAACCCTTTACATATGGAACATAGAGCAGAAAATAACATTTTTGCTAAATATTTTTTTAATTATTTGAGCGAGATGTCAGTTTTTTCATACAAGAAGCCTATATGTCTCTGCTGTGCTTTGTTTCTTGAACTTACTGTTTTACTTACTGAATAATTCTGCAGTAAGTAGAGAGAGTCCTAGCCGAGGTAAATTTTTAAAAACCAAACATGCAGTTCATTTGTCAAATGGGAGGCAAATGTGAAGAATTTATTTTAGACTATATAGAAAAAGAGCAAATGCTAACACCAATATATATATATAGTGTATTATTTATGTAATACATATGAATTTCTGACTAGGTAATAAAAACATATGTCGATACACAAACAAGATATGTGTGTGTGTCTGTGTATATACATATTATTGATTACTAAATCAGTATATTAAAAATTATATCAATATCTCTTAAAAATGTTGTCGTTTGTAAATCTGTCCAGTAGTGACAACAACAACAACACAAGAACACCAGTACTTGTTGTACAGAGACCACCCCCCACCTCCCATTGTAATCAGAGTGTGAGATAATGAGGGTGGGTGTCTGCGCAGCAGTGCATCCTGGGAAGCGCATCCATGGTGATAAATCCAGGAGCTGATGCTGAACTGGAGAGAACAAAGGGCCAATGTCTGGCCTGAGCGGAGTGTGGGGTCCTTTACACAGAGCCGGCAGCGTTAGTCACTCACTGACACAACGTCTTTAATAACGTAATCCTAATGACATATGACACGCCAACAGGCTCATAAACCAACCAGAAAGAAAGAGCCAGAAAAAGAACAGAAAGGAGAAGACAAACACGTCGTCTTAACACAAAAATTCCCACGCTCCCCAGACCGTAACCTGTTATGTTTGAGTTTATCGGATCTGTCAAAACGTGAGGCGACGGCGTGTAAAAACGACTAAGTAGCACACACACAAACAAATATGTCCAAGCCAAACCAGGCATTCTCACCGTCATCTCACGCACCAGGAGACTACTAGAACAGTATTTGCTTACTTGTCTATGCTGTGTATAGTGACTAGAGACTATAAGAAGCACGTGTGGGTTGCCATATGTGCTGATTTAGGTAGTAACCAGCTATGTTTACTCCAGTAGCTTTTTTCATTACTGTTGTCAAAAGTGCTCTTTTGTATGTTTGTATTGTTTATATTGGGTGAACATTTCGCGACGAATCGTCCAGTCAAACAACTAACTGAAATCAAACTTTCTTACATTAATGAACAGTGGGTATGAAGTATGTATTCAGACGTTACATACTGCAAAAAGTGCACCTGCTGGCATTGGTTGGGAAGATTGCACGCAACAAGTGGGCATCATGGTAAAGAAGCTCTCTATTAAACAAGACTCAAATGGAAAGAAGTTACAGAGCCCTTGCAACAACTAGTCTGTTAGTAAGAAAATGCGAGGATAAGGAAGGTAGGAGGGAAGCCAGCTGTTACAAAAGGAGTTGAAGGGCAACCTGAAAGTAGCAAGAGCAACAGTTACACTGAGAACCGTGCAACAATAATCAATAAGGTGTACCACAATCATCTTCATTCTTACACCCAAAACTATCTTCCATTTAGACAGTATGAAATATTCCACATGTAACACAACTAATGTAATGTAACACATTTTAGTCAGTAATTAAATCACATTCAGAGAAGAAGGCTTGTGAATATGATCCTAAGAATGACTAAACACACAGTATAGAGGTAGAACATCATGATACACTGGGAGACATTAGAGGGAAATCTGATCCACCCCGAAAGATGACTAAAGTAATTCAAGATTGGTGTAGGTGCTTGCATGGCTGAGTCAATCTGCTGACTTGAATTCAGCTGCAGTAACTTTACAAAAAATAATTTTATTCATTCTGTCAGGTTTGGTTTGTGGTATATGCCTATAAATACCGCCATATTTGTAACAGGGTTTCTGCAGGATCAAGAAGCTTGGCATGGGGGGCAGTGTGCCTCAGAGGCAGGGGAGGTGTGTTTTCGTTTTGTTGAACACTGAGGCTGTTTTCATTTTGTCGGGGGGTTCAAAATTGTCAGCTACATCATGACCCCACACAAAGGTGGCTTTGTTAAATATTCTGAGACTTTGCAGCTTTGATTTGTCTCATATGATTCACAGCACAGTGCTTTTTAGAAGTATACAATACTTTTGCAATGATTCTGGTCTCTCCGTTCTGTGGTGTGTGTGTTTGTGTGTGTGTGTTTGTCTGTGTGTAGGTGTGTTTGTGTGTGTGTGTGTGTGTGTGTGTGCCAAGCACAGGCTTGGCTCCAGTTTATTCTCCTGTTGGGTAAACACGTCTCCCACTGAGACAGTGAGGCAGGAATCAGCAGGGACACCTGACCAATACATGCTACTGATCACAGCTTCAGAGTGTGTGTGTGTGTGTGTGTGTGTGTGTGTGTGTGTGTGTGTGTGTGTGTGTGTGTGTGTGTGTGTGTGTG
>JBBPDH010000111.1:130948-140948 GCA_037974565.1 Clupeocharax schoutedeni
CTCCCTCGGTCATTAAGCAGTAGAGTAAACGTGGAGTTTGTTCAGACGTGCTGCTTGGTAGAATGCGACTCGCATCTCTGCCTGTCGGAGATTTTTTTTCTTTTTTAAACCGTCAGCTGGCTCTAACCATCTGCCTATTTCAAGACAACCCGAACCACTTTCGGGTTAAATCCCACCCACTTCCGGGTTAGGCCCCGCCCAGCGCGAGTACAGATACATATACAGATAATTCATATGGTTAACGAATACAGATACAGATACAGATAATGCTGTACTCGCTAAACCCTAGTTTTTATTATGAACTCAGAATTTATGGTCAACTATGGTCTCATGTCCAGCTAGCTAGCTTGAAATTCAATTCTTCCAATCCAAGATAGTTTAAAATTGTATTCTAGTGTTTGACTTTTATGAAAATAATAACAGAGGAATAGTTACATATTACATAAGGAAAACTGCCCACCATGGGCAGCGAGGGATACTCTGAATTACACAAGAACTTCTTCCCATGGGTCTAATCAAAACATATTTTCAGTACATTCTGTACCATATGTTGTGCTTTTATACACTGGGGGAGAATTTGTTTCTAAATGTATTGCAGTGAATTCAGTGATGATGTTTTCAGAAATCAATATTATTTCAGTCTTCTGCCCAACTCTGTTCACAATAAGAAGGTTGTTGTATGTATTTCACCTTTCATATATCAGTAGCTTGGGTAAATGTACAGTGTGCGTATGCTGATGGATTTGTTAATTAGCTGTGAATTGGTTTGCTATCACAGGCTTCTAAGATGAGCTTACATGAATTAAACTGACCATGGTCTGTGGACCATAGAGTGACAGAATCATCCTGTATTGATGCACTGTCTCTCTCTCTCTCTCTCTCTCTCTCTGTTTCTCTGTCTCTCTCTCTCTCTCACTCTCTCTCTCTAGGGCAGCCAAGGCTCTCTCTCACAAATGAACTCCGTGAAGCAAACTCACTAACGAACTCCCAAACTTCGCCAGTTCCAATGGCGGACTGTAAAGATTAATGGATTTGGCTCCGTTGTTTAACACTTTTTCAATGGAGTGAGGAATAAGTGGCCCAGAGAGACGCTGTAAAGCTGAAGGCCAGTGGTTTGGGAGGGATGGGGTCTGTGATTAACAAATTCATTCTTCATACGGAGGCCTCGTTCTGCCCCGCCGCGAGGACAGGCCCAAAATAAGCCGACAGCTTTACGCGCACAAGAAAAAGCAGCCCGCTCTGACGGAGACCAGTTTGGCAGGCCTTAACGAGAACATGGGGCCATGGCGTTCTTGTAAAACTCTATATGTTGCAGGATCATATGGTCTAAATAGTCTGTAAGCAGCAGTCTATACCATAAGTAAGTGTTTACAAGGCCTCAGACCTGCATGCCAATTTTAAAGAAATAGTTCAGCCAAAACTGTTATGAGGCTAATGTATCTCACAAGTATGTTACTTATAGGCTTCAGAAGCACTGCACAAGCTGCAGGATTACGTCATACACTTGCCTTGCATTGTTATGTAAACCCAAATATATTTGCTTATATGATATCTGACACTGTTTGGCTTGAGGGTCTGACATGTAGTGAGACCAAACGATATTTTCCTTCCTGCATGTAATTTATAATCTTATACCAACATCCTCTAACAGCCTAATTATAAACATAATCAAATTATATTTTTAATAAACATATGAATGTAATAAGCTTTGTACAGTTCTGCAAAAGTTTAAATGCCCTTAAATGTAAAATGACAAGTTTTGTTGATATTCTAGCAGAAAAATATGACAGAGAGCAAACTTGACATTTAACCGCTCGTTTCACAGTATTGGCTTTGTATAAGATATTGGATATATGCAGTACATGCAGAAGGGTGTTTGCTGTGGAGGATTCATGGTTATTTTTATTTAGAACAGGCCAAATTTAACTGTCCTGGTGGCTGTAAATGTCCATTACTTAGCAACATTGACCCCAAGTCCTTTCTTGATTAAACTACATTTTAGTAAATAGGAATACTGTCCAAATTTGAGCTGTGGCCAAATAATTGCTTTCAATGACACTTTTAACACTTATCAACATATATATGAACCCATAGATTTCCATCTGCTACCTCAGTCCTGGCCCTGCCCCAAAAGTGCTGGCTTGTCACTGGTCAGCTTCCCATGTCAATCATGGTATGATGGATGAGGTGAGAGGTTCTGACCCCTTCTCCCCAGAGGTCACCCCTCAGCGCCCCGTCTGGTGAAGACTGGCCTCAAATGCGCTGCTTCAAAGCATGAAATCAGAGCAGTGAGGTCTGAGGGACGTGTGTTACTGCTGAGACCCTGGAGAGCTGGCGAAGCTCGCTGTGACACAACATATGACTCTTGTGTTCGTTTACTCAAACCTGCTGGGGGGAACAGCGGCCGGAGGGTCACCTGCTGCTTTATGCGTGTGTCCACTGCCCAGGGCGAGACCACCATACCCGGTCACAGACATGAGCCTGGTTTCACCCGCTAAGGGGACATCCACATTAGCCAAGACTAACCAGAACTGTGTCTGGATCCGTATTGCACTACTTTTTATGTCATTTTGCTAATTAAATCCACAAACATACCTACTAAAGCTTTTGGAAAGCATATCAGTATTATAATAGGTTAACAAAATGGAACTTTGTACAGCGGTTCCTATAATCTAAAGTAAGTACATTTAACTGTAAATCTCATGTTTTTTTAAAAGCTTGAAATCCCTGGTTCTACATATGATCATGAGCTCTTGTGATGTCTGTAGCCTCCACTGTTGACCCAAGTACACGAAAGCTCCAAATAAGGATGTACCTTTGTATAAGATAATGTATTAATAGTGTTGCACTTGTGACGCGACAGCGAATCAATCGGTTTCTGCGGGTTAAGGATTTTAAAACAATGTCGGTTAGAAATTAGTATACAACAGAAGAATTTGGGCCCTAGATCAACACTCATTTTACTGTACTGTCCAAATACAGTCTCAGAACATCCCGGTCAACAGCACCGCCACTCACACCACAACATGGGCAAGAGATTGATCTGTGGGGGGAAAATAAATAAATAAATAAATAAATCAACAATACACAACAGCAGAGAACCCCCTCCTCGCAACCTCCAACATGGCAGTAGATCACAGTCATTTCCCGCTTTTTCAGAAATACCTAATTCAGGCTTATTTAATCAAACGGGCCAGCCCGACTCGCCCAGTCAGGCGCTCCGCCCAACGCCGTCCCACTGTGATTTACGCCACTCGCCGTCTTTATGAGTACCTGTTTCATTTTCCTGTCTTCCCGCTGACACCTAAAGTGATAGGAATTTTATGCTTTTGATAACTGTATGAGTTTCACTTTGGCCCACGATTCATGGTCATGTCATTGGGTTATAAATTAGACCAGAGAAATCCACTCCATGGGATTTGCCAGGTTAGGAAGGGGCCAAAATAATTAAATAAAAGTGAATTTAAAGGTCAGGACTTTTTTTTCCCTGACTTTTTTTTTTTTTTTTTTTGCATATTTTGTTTATATGGAGCTAAAATGACATGGATATGAAGTCTCAAAGCACTGCTATCCTCTATAGCAGGGGTGTCAGAGTCCAGCACATTGGGTTGGTTCTCCTCCTCAAACACATTCATTAAACCTGATAATAACCTGGTGTTAACCAGGTGTTCCTGAGAAGGGAAATCACCAGAACGTACTGGACCACGGCCCTCTAGGACTGGAGTTTGACACTCCTGCTCTATATAAAACCCTTTAGCGCCTCTAAATATGATGGATAAGGTCTTCTTAATTATTTCCTTGAACTGTTTCTTACTCGTAGCTTGTGCGGCAGAGAAATTCTATTGGAATCCAAGCCTTCAGTCTGCATAACAGTTGTGTCCAGGAGGGTTATAAGTTATAATGACTGGGTCTCATATAACCAGTTTGGTCAGTAATTGCATGCATCAAGGCTGTTTTACTGATTAGTGAGTTTTGTGAATAAATTTCCTATAATGTTCTACTAGCTGTAATATAGCACCACTTTGACACACAATATGAGCATCTCACAGTGAGAGTTAGCCCCTCTAAAGTCCAGCTTCCAGAAAGAAGGCCACGCTTTTATGCAGAATTTTTTATGCAACACTAAATAACACAGACAACCATAATACAGACTTTGTTTTGTTTTATGTTGATAGTTCCTCTTTTGCTACAAAATGTTTAAGGCATTGTTCAGTCAAACCAGGTTTCTGATGGAAGCTACAGGCAGATGTGGGTAATCCAGGTCTTTAGTGCAACCACATGTATCCTGCTACTGCTGGTTTGAAGGGGGTAGAGAACCATGGCAGTTGGAATAAATTCCTGGGGAGGCTTTTTACTTTTTGGAATACCCACCTCTGACTACAGGTAATGCTGGGCTTTCAAAAGGAACACAGTGACATACTGACCATAAAATCACTATTCACTGTATATTGTTATTTATATTTATAATTTGCCTTATGTAGTATAATTTACATTATACATAATATTCATCTGAAAAAAACACTCATTGCTCATCATAAACATTTTTAACTGTAGTTTTCCCAGGGGTCTAAGACTTTTTTATAGCACTGTGTATTTTTCCCTTCATTTGGAGCCCGTAGTTCCTGGCATCAGCTGTGTCACGTATTTTAGCTTTGAACACAGAGAGCGGGAAGCTTTAACAGGAATTCTTGCTGTTTATTCTGTAACAATTGTTCTGTTAGTTTACAGCCATTAACGAACCATACACATCCAGATGTACACACATAGATTAACTTGTGCCCATCACTAGTAAGCAAATTTGAATTTGAATTTTTTTGAATTTGAATACTTTATTTATCCCGGAGGAAATTGAATTCTCTGCATTTAACCCATTCACCGAGTGAAGCAGTGAGCAGCCAGGAACACGGTGCCCGGGGAGCAGTGCGCGGGGACGGTACCTTTCTCAGGGTACCTAGCAGTCTTGGGGATCGAACCCGGACTTTCTGGTCGCAGGGCGGATGTCTTAACCACTAGGCCACCCAGCCGCCTACAGTCAAGTGTATGTTGTTACTATGACAACTTCTCTAAGCAAACAAATCGGATTTGTAACCCGAAATTTGAACACTCAAGTCTAAAAATCACATTTGAAGCACTTATCCGGTTTTTCCTGCAGTGTGAATGAAGTCCTGGCCTGATATGAACTTGCATGCCCTTCTTACTGGCCCATAACTGAGTAAGCACGCCGGACCCTTTTGCGGTTGGCCGTCTTGGGCCTTGTATGCTGTAGAAAAATCATCATGGATTAGCACGAAGCAGATTTATGCTGGGCTTTTTTGCCCCGTTTTCCTTGACAAATTTGCTGTTCTGGCATGCTTGCGCATGGCCTTCTGGTTTCCCAGGGCGATGACATTAAACAGGGGCCGAAATGGCTTATTATGTGCGATAAAGTCAAAGAAAGATGACGCACTGCGCCCGGCGAGTATATCTAAGACAGGAGGAAGGAAATATCAAGCATTTCAAAAGGAACCTGCTGTAAATTGCGGTTATGGAGACTATAACGAATTTCTCCCCTGGTAAAAAAAAAGGTCTCTTTGTTCAAAACCCTGCTGCTCTCTCGGCTGTAGTGAATGTTATGAGGAGGAGGGTGTATGTGTGTGTGTGTGCGTGTGTGTGTGTGGTAGAGCTTCCACAGCAGAGAGAAAAATGGGAGATTGTGAAGAGAATGCTTGGGTGAAGGAGTGTGTGTTGGCATGGCCACTTGGCCTGGGCACAAAGCACAGCTCTAGCTGGCTGGCAGGACCCTAAAGAGCCTCCATACACACATTAGCTGTCTGTTCTGAGCAAGGTGGGGGGGGTGAAGAAAAGGAAACTGAAGCAGAAGTGTCTTGCAGGTGCTGGAATAATGGCCTAACAAATGATCTGATGACGCTGTCTGGTGTGTATGAGTTTATGTGTGTGTGTGTGTGTGTGTGTGTGTGTGTGTGTGTGTGTGTGTGTGTGTTTGTGCTCAAACACCATCATTATAATCATAAAAACACATAAAAATATAGTTCACAGTAAGTCATACTGTGCTCTAAACCCCACCTACAAGTCTGTGAGCAGGTTGAGAGAAGATTTTTTGCAGCAGCGTTCTACTGGTGTGACAGGACCCTTTAATGGAAAGTAATCAGTTGGTGAAACCATGTGACACCAAGTGCTTACGCATTAAAGTCTATGACTGAATTCACGCTAATACATATAGGGTCGGTTTCCCGGACAGGGATTAAGCCTAGTCCTGGATTAAGTAGTTCTGTGATTGGATTTTCCATTGAAAAGGAAAGGGTAGTCCAAAACTAGGCTTAATCCCTGTCTAGGAAACAGACCCTTAAAAACATGTGTATAGCTCAAAGTAAGTTATACCACATCTACAAGTCTGCACAACCTTACGGAGGAGCTGGACTTGCTTTGAGCAGATGGCGAGAAGTTTTTGGAGATGTGTTTACAGACATTATTTGACATTCTAGAGCCTGTCAGCAACATTAACCATTAATCTGCCTGTCAACTCGCTCCATGTTTCTCAGAAGAATTTTTACTGATGAGAAACAGATATTCTTGTTTATTAAGTCCTGTATTGAGCTGATTTTTAACCAGTTATTCACAAATTTAATTCACTATTTGGATGAAAACCAGGCTAGAGAGAGAGAGAGAGAGAGAGCTTGCAAGTAAGGAAGAGGAAGGCAAATTTATCCTTTTTTTCCTTTTCATCATTATCTCACATTTGCGCGTATACACACTCGACGGCTCCCGATAATATGCAATTAAAAACAAAGATCATTTAAAGTTATTGGTGTCTGCCTAATTACTATAACTTTGCCCTTGTAATGAGCGTGCATGCCTATCGATTCAGGGCAAATCTCCCCTTCCACTTGGAAAAAGCAGGTAGTTACTTTGTGTTAAATCATTAATATAGTAATGATTTTTCCAGAACACTCTCAATTAAGAGCAAAACAGGAAATGACCCTGGGGAGCTAGAGCTCATGCCGTTAAAAGTGTGCAATGGTGTGGGTGCATCCAGTGAGAGGAAAAGCATCCGTAGCTTCTGCAAACAGTCAGCGGTGAGTGAGTCTGTAGGCCAGAAGAGCATGAAAATGAGTTCAGAGAGGCTTAAATACTTCTGGAAACTTGACATGTGTGTCATTTTTAGTTCATTTTCATTTTAAAGAACCATGTTTGAATTTAAACTCATCAAGTTCTGTGGGACTACTCTTCATTCAGGGGTTTTGGCCAGAAATAAAAGTGTTAGATTCTTAACAGAAAGTCTTCTCCATAAAGAAAAAATCTGATTTTTTGCTCCAACCATTATTTAAATAACTTAAATAATAATAAATAGTAGACAAGATGTAGAATAGTCCCTTTTATTAAGCTGATAGAAAATATACACTTATTCACAAATTTCCAGTGGGTGGGACGAGTCGTGTGAGAGAAAACATCATTCTGAGCCTTCTAGAAGTTCGATATGCCACTGACTGTGAATATCAGAATAACCAGTGGGTTTATCTCAGACAGTAAACAGCAAGAGTTTCCTGAAGAGCATATATACAACATATGTTATATCAACACTATATGGACAAAAGTATTATGTCACCTGACCTTTACACTTTACACTTTAATGACTTTGCATTCAAATCCACAGACTTTAATATGGACTTGGTCCCCTCTTCGTAGCTATAACAGCTTCCACTCTTTTTGGAAGGCTTTTCAAGCTTTTGGAGTTTCTGTAGGAGATTTGCACCCATTCATTCTGTAGAGCGTTTATGAGTTCAGGCACTGATGTTGGATGAGAAGGTCTCAGAGGTCAGGGCTCTGTGCAGGTCAGTCAAGTTCTTCCACACCGACCTCATCCAACCACGTCTTTATAGAGCTTGCTTTGTGCTCTGGGTTTACAGTCGTTCTGAAATAGAAAAGGTTCTTCCCCAAACAGTGTCCACAAAGATGGAAGCATGGCGTTGTCCAAAATGTCTTTCTGTTCTGAAGCATTAATTTTGGACATTTAGCCGTTAACGTGAAAACAGGTGCAGCCTAATACGTTGTTCGTGCAGTATATTTATGCATACATCTAGTAGAAGATCTCAGAAGGTTAGAGGATATATAGTGCACTTCTGGATTCACTATGAATAAATGACAGTTTGTGTGGATGTGTGGATCGTGCTTCAAACCAGTGGAATATACTGGAACCCTTAACTGCTGACTCTAAAACAATATGAAGTCAAATACTACAGACCACTTTTGAAGCAGTATAAAATAACGATTCAGTAATAAGCCTGCATTTAAGAAGAGGTTAAAGATTATTAAATGCTTATTATACTAGCGGACCGACTTCTCAAAGACGAGCAAGGTCTTCTTTGATAAATAAATAATGGGATTTGTGTTGGCTTGCAATAACCATCAGCTCCAATAATGCAAACATCAGAGTCATCATTAGAGCAGGCTTGTTTGAACGAGACCCTCGACGTGTGGCTTCCAGAGCCTCTGCGCTGCTGGCCCGGCCTGAGATACATGAATATGAATGATTATGAAAATTAAACGAAGGATCAACGAGCAGCCATCTGCTCACTCTTCCCAGAAAAGTGGCCTTTCACATGAAGCACTCAGAGAGCGAGGTAAAGAGAGAGAGAGGGAGCAGGAGAGAGGGAGATGGAGAGGGAGAGGGAGAGAGAGAGAGAGGGAGCATGAGAGAGGGAGACGGAGAGGGAGAGGGTAATAGGAATAGAGTCAGAGAGAAAGAGAGAAAGGAGAAAGAGAGATAGAGACAGAGAGAAAGAGAGAAAGAGAGAGAGAGAGAGAGCAGTTACGCCACACTTACTTTCAGAGAATATGAGTACAATACACACACACACACACACACACACACACACACACACACACACACAAGCATGTTTGGGAACAACCAAATGTCCACATTTTGGAATTATTTTTCTTATCATTACAAGGGTATTTGGTCCACACAAAGGCCAATATCAGGATGGTAATACATATGTGACATTATTATATCTGGGTGTATATGTAAATATGTATATAGGGAAATAATATGACACACATATATAGATATAGATAGATATAAGCATGTGTATGTTATGTATGTAAATTAAAGGCCGGACATTTCTGTCCACAAAATGTATGAAAACGAACACATCACACTCACACACACACACACACACACACTGCCCGTACTTCCCCCGTGCGCTCTCAGCGACGCAGCGGCAGATTGCAGACTCAATTACTCCCCTGTCAGGTGATTATCCTCCGCTCTTAATGTAATCTTCCATTCACATGTAGCATATTTCAATTATGGCCCACACGCGGGGGAAGCGGAGAGAGGGAGGAAGAGAGAGAGAGAGAGAGAAAGAGAAAGAGAGAGAGAGAGAGAGAGAGGGAAGAAAAAAAAGAAACAAGCTGCATATTCAAATGGCCGATCGCCTCGCCGCCGCCCAACAATGTCAACTGTAAGGGAAACAGCAGCTGAAGGCAATTACGCGTGTGTTTCCCAGCCAATTATGATAGCTCTCGCGCCGCCGTTTATGCCACCAGCCAGGGGAGTGTTTTAGGGAGGGGGAAAAAAATTAATTTAATGACAATATGCTTGCTGTACGATGCCCGGCAATCTCCCCCCTAGAGCTCTGCTGGTGTGTGTGTGTGTGAGTTGGTGTGTGTGTCAGACCAGGCTGAGGGCCATTAGTCCTGATAGGAAGCCATTATGGGCCTGGGGAAGGGCCGTACTGGGAACAGTGTAAAGAGCCATATCTCCACATGCCTGGTGCTGATGGTGCCAGTTGAGAGAGCACTTTAGTCCCTATAGCCACTCACACACACACACACACACACACACACACACACACATAGCAAGAAGATGAGGTTTTGATCTCACCACAGGATGATGTATACAGGTAGGTTAAAGATGGGACACCACGTGTCACGGCTAGCTTGAAGGTCAGCCAGTTGATTTCTTCATCCAGCTGTAGTCCTAATGGTCTGCCTGCAAGCC
>JBBPDH010000115.1:0-7500 GCA_037974565.1 Clupeocharax schoutedeni
AATGGGTGCACTTTGGAAACGTGTGAGTGCGTGCGTGTGTGCGGAGTGTTTGGAGTGTGGATATGAAGCGGCCTGTGTTTCTCCGGCCGCCACGAATAAGAGTCCCTCTTTGATTACAGAGTTTTCCTTCTTCAAGGCAAACACCCTCACATATACACCTCTCCCTCTCTGCTGCCTGAGGCGGAAAACAAGTGCTTTCCAAAGGCTGTAGACACACAGGTGATAAACAGCACTGTGCAAAACTCCCCCGCATTTCATATATTGCTTCCAAAGATCCAGACTTTCTTGTATTTTAATGTAGTCTTAAACGGTTCTCCGGGCTTCCTGAAGGACTTTCAGTCCAGTCCCTGAACCTGACCAGTTTCAAGGCATGTTTGTTATTTGTTAAGCCACACAGCAGCCTACATCTGAAAATTCAAAGTTCAAGCTAAACAAAGCACATCTAACTTAAGTCCTGAACCAGTGAAAAAAAAGATGCAGATGATTCCAGATGATCAGACGGTGATCAGTATACTGGTGGTGCTGAATGCTTATTGGTTGGAACACCTTTATCTAGGCTCCTTGTATCTTTAGGCACTTTGCAGCTCTTTTGCACTGACAAGGTGATTCAAAGCTATAAATAAAGAAATTATGGGGTTCAAGACTTGAGCACAGTACTGTGTTTAAAAGCAAAACAAAAAAGCTAACGATCGTAAAGTCAACTGCGGCTAACGAGTCCTGAACTGTCTCTTGGGTCTGTCTATATTAGTCAAACCGTTTAGCAACCAGGTCAATCCTTTAGCGCCAATCAGTGAAACACAGTCAGCAGTGGGTAATACCCTCACACACACACACACACTCAGACAAGTGGATGAGGAAGCAGGACGGTTTGTCCCAATCCTGTTTACACAAATCTGATTAGTTTTCTTAAGAGTGCTAGCATGCTAATTTCTCTCTCTCTCCTTCTCTCCCTCTCTCTCTCTCTCTTTCTCCCCCTCCTCCTCCACAGCAGCTCGTTAAGCTAATCTCCAATCTAAAACCGGCCCAGGCAGGCTGCCATAAGGCACCTTCACAGGGGTGCGGAGGCTCGGAGGTAAAGCCGGACAAAGGCCTCCATGTTCCTCCAAAACTGAGCCCGCTTCACTCCCACAGACCTTCCAAACCCCCCGACCCGCTCCACGCCCGCCCCACCCAAAGGAAGATCCTGCTGCTCACAACAGTCTTTTCTTTGTCTCATCAAAAAATATATCATCTTCTTAGTTACAGCTTATTTAAGTCTGACTTGTTTCTCCTAAAAAAAATCAACTTAAGACAGAAGTTCTTTCGCTGTTCTCATTGGCTTCTCAGTTTTCTTTTTTTTAACAACATTATGGATCTCAAAACTGGCCGACTTTGATCACTGAGACAAATTTAATACTCTTTTAGAGGAAAATAAAGGTCAGAGCAGTAAGAAAAGAAAATTGAAATTTCTCCATTCAAATTACAGTTAGTAGGGCAAATTGTAAAATGTTTTATAAAGTTAGCTGCTCTCAGTTTTGTTATGCTAGTTATACAATCTTTTATCAAGTTGCCTTAAAGCCAGAAGGGCCATTTATTGAAGAGTAAACATAAAACCGTTATTAGAAATCAGCTTTGTAGCCATTAATTACACCATAATAACGATCTGTTGTTAAACCGTAATGTTGTTAAAGCTACTAGCATGCTAACATTGACAATATCTATCTAAGTTTGACAAAATCACTTATTACACATTCAGCCCAGCATAGTGTAGATACATAGTATAGTGTATCCTAGTCAAATGCAATTGCAAGAAATGAACATGAACATTAGGTTGTTATGTGGAATTTTGATCTAAAAACGTAGAAAATTAAAACTTAAAACACAGACATTAAAACATGTACTGGTACATTTGGGTGATAAAGTGATATGTCACCAATATTGCGACAAATTACGTCACAATATTTTCTGGGTGTGTGTGGTCAGTATAACATGTAACATAAAAAAATTTGACCAATCAAGAACATCTTTATCATTCCATTTTAACCATTTCCAACCATTCCTTCTTTTATTTAATTTTTTGTGTGAAATGAAAAATTCTATGCTAGTCTATGTTAGACTGTTCTACTAATGACCAATAATAAGGTTACTTGCTTATTTTTTTATGTCACTGTTTACAAAAATAAACTTAAAATAAAGAAAGGAATGAGAGAAAATGGGTAAAATTGACTGATAAAAATGACATCATGCCAGGCTGGCAACCAATCAGCTGCTTAGAAAGTTTTAAACCCTGGTTGTTGTTCTTGTTGTATTCAGGCTCTTTTATCGTTTTTGTAAAGAGTGAAATTAAAAATGAGTGTACGGTAGATAGGAAGGTACCAACGCCCAACTTTAATTACCTATTTTTTAGTTTCCTAATTCTAATTTAACAGGACGGAATGAGAGAAAACTGTTCTCATACCAGTCGCCAACCAATCAGCTGCTCTGTAGAGCTCAGTAAAGAAACTTAACTTTAAGAAATCACTGCCCTGAGTCAAGTAAAGTCAGTAAAGTAAATTACAGTAAAGCTTAAGTCACTTAGACTTGAAACAAGCTTAATTTGAATAAGTGTCTTAACTCACTTGTGGCTGAGTTTATTTAAGGTAAGTGAATTTATTTTGCTTCATGATGTATTTAGTTAGTTTATACACTTGTTGTTCAATGACAGATCACAGGATCTGTGATGAATCATGTTTTATGATCTGTGCACCTTTTTCCACTTTTTAATTTCCTTTTCTTTTCCTTTCTTTTTGTTTCTCTACCTCTATTCGCTTGTTCAGCGAGTGCTAAGCAGGGATGTAAGATTATCTTTGTGTTTTCAGGAATGTGATCTTGGAGAACAGTTCATTCGGGTCAGAACACCCAGAGAGCCGAAATCCACACTGGCACAACCTGCACTGCCGAGCAGAGATTTCACAAAATAAAACAACAGAAAATAACACAAAAGATACTGACGCAACACAACACCATCTGCACTGCTGAGCAGTAAATACCAAAATACAATTAACAAAATACAATACAATTCAACACAATACAATACAGCACATGACAATACAACTCAACACAATACAATACAACTCAACACAATTCAACTCAACACAACACAATACAACACATCGCGATACAATACAACTCAACACAATTCAACTCAACACAATACAATACAACTCAACACAATTCAAATCAACTCAACACAATACAACTTAACACAACAACACAATCCAATACAACTCAACACAATACAACACATCGCGATACAATACAACTCAACACAACACAATACAACATTTCACAATACAATACAACTCAACTCAACACAATACAACACATCACAATACAATACAACTCAACACAACACAATACAACACATCACAATACAATACAACTCAACTCAACACAATACAACACATCACAATACAATACAACTCAACACAACACAATACAACACATCACAATACAATAAAACTCAACACAACACAATACAACTCAATACAGTATGGCTCAACACAACACAACCTGCACTGCAGACCAGAGATGTTCTTAAACAACACAAAGATTTAAAAAAATAACACAACAGAAAATACCACATCACAATGCACCACCGTGCAAGGCAACACAACATTATACAACACAATCTGCACTGCAGAGCAGATGTTTCCTGCAACACACAACACAACACAACGCAACACAGCCTGCACTGCAGACTAGAGATTTTCTTAAACAACACAAATGAAATGCAACACACCACACAGCAGCACAAATTAACTCAACTCAGCTCAACACTATATAATAGTCTGCACTACAGAGAAAAAGGCAAAACACAACACAACATAATCAAATACAACACAATTAAACTAACAATCCAACTCAACATGGCACAATACAACTTAACACAACAAATCATGACTCATTGCTACACAATCGCAACTTAGTGCAATCCAACAAAACACAGCACAACCCGACTCAACGCAACACAATGCAATCCAACACAACCCAACACAACAATGCAGCCTGTTTATCACCATCCAACACAACAGGAATCACACACTCGTTACAAATCAATTCTGGTTCTGAAATTTGATTGGCTGGACCGCGTTTATAGACACACACACAGACACAATCATCTGAATTCCATTTCGCCGCATTACATTATCAAACACTGAGAATATTCTTTCACTTTTTTGTTGCTTGGCAACCACAGGACTGTTTACAAACTACCCTGTTTGGAGGAAGATCCGCTCCCTGCGTTTATTATAAATGAATAAGCTAATATAACTATTAGATTAATGTTTTGTGTCTAAACTGACTTTAATACAGATAAACAAAAAAGAATATGTTGAATTAATATAAAATTTCAGCTTTAATGTTAGGAAGCGTCAGGAGCTTCTGGACCAGGTGGATCTTATTAGAGCTGCAGGAGAACTCTCTCTTTCTCTTACACACACTCACACAGACACACACACACACACACACACACACACAGACACACACACACCTTCAGTCACAAATTGCTCTATTTCAAGTTGCTTCCAAACTTTTGTCCTGTAGTGTGCATGTGTAAGTGTGTGTGTGTGTGTGTGTGTAAGTGTGTGAATGAAAAAGTCACAGCTGATTTTTTTTCTCATTTCCACTCATCTCCATGTTTGCTGAGTTGCTGCTCATCTTTAAACACAAGCGCTCAACAGAAACACCCTAAACTCTGGTTCAAATGCTGGGACAGGGCGAGTGAGCAAGAGAGAGAGTGAGAGAGAGAGAAAGAGAGAGATGAAAGTTTTTTTCCTCTCTTTCTCTCTCTCCTGCCGTTCTTCACCACTCCCTCCCTCCGACCCCCTGGGGGAGCGACTCCATGGTCGCCACGGCAACCAACGGGCGGCATTGTCCCGGGACCCGCCTGCTCTGAACACTGACAAAGACATGAGCGTGCGCGCACACACACACACTCTCACACACACATGCAAACGTTCCTCATTCACAAGTGTGTGTGTTTAAAAGTTTCCCCAGAAGCTGCCGTTAATCCTGGCTGTCCCGGACACTCGACTGATCCAGAGTTTAATATAAGAATAATAAGAATATCTGGAGATGTTTGAAACTCTGGATGTGTTTAAAATAAAACTTCTGTCTATCTATGTATCTATGTATGTATGTAAGTATGTATCTGTCCATCTATCTATCTATCTATCTATCTATCTATGTGAAGTTATGTTTCTGCTGTAGGTGTGAGTGATGTGAACCTCAGTGTTAAATCTGTGTATTGTGTATGTTTATTATGTGTTTATTGTGTGTGTGTGTGTGTGTGTGTGTATTACTGTTATATTAGTGTTATTACAGTAAACTGGGAGAGTAATAAATGAGTGTTTATGCATCTGTGTGTGTTTGTGTGTATGTGTGTGTGTGTTTGGTGGGCGCTGGCTAAGCCTTCTAAACCCCCAAAACTACCCCACATACCCCGTCCCGCTCCCCAGGTTACCATAGCGATTGCCACAGAGTAAAAAAAAGTTCCCTGACAACCTCACAGAGGGAGTCTCTCTCTCTCTCTTTCTCTCTCTCTCTGTCTCTCCTGCTCTCTGTCTCTCTTTTTCTCTCTCTCTTCTCTCTCTCTCTCTTTCTCCTGTTCCAAATCTGTTCCTAATTGATTTTGACTCAGGCAGCACAAAAACCCGAACAGGCTTTTGAAAGCTTCTTCCACACACACACATACACACACATGCGCGCACACACACACGCTGCAGCACCGCTGACCACCATTTCATTGCGGAATATCGCGTTCTCAGAGAATCTGCCCTCATTATCTGGCTGAGAGGAGCGGGCCGAGGGAGAATAGTCTTATTGTTGCCCCGCTTCTCAGTTAACGCAACTTTCCAAACCACAGCCTTTCGGCCGAAGGTGCTGCAGGAGGGACGGAGCGAGGGCAAGGGGCGGGAACGGCGGCTTAAAAAACTTTATTACTCACCGTTTTGGAGTCCAGCTCGTGCCTGGCCTGGGCCAGAACTTTGTCCACGCCGGCCTGGTCCGCGAAGGTGACGAACCCAAAGCCCCTGGACAACAAATACATCTCTCAATATTTGAATAAATGCACCTCCAGCCTCACAAGGCCGGGACAGAAGTGAGTGGATGTTGGGCGGCTGCTCCTAACAGGCCCTTTCCCCTCACCTGGAGCGCTTGGTAACCGGATCCCGCATCACCATGCTCTCCTTCACCTCACCGAACTTACAGAAGTAGTCTTTCAGGCCCTCTGCGTGAAGAAAACACAGCGTAGAACCAGGAGCACACACAGCAGCTTTACACTTCACATTTACACATATACAACACATATACAAAATATCATTTAGCACCTCACATCCCACATTTACAGCAAATGTTACTCTTGATCTCCCCTTAAACTCCACACTAACAGTAGAATGTACTGTAAAATAGGCATAAATGGTCAATTAATCGGTTAAACTCCACATTAACAGCAGAGCTTGCTGTAAAATAGGCTGAAATGATCATTAAACTCCTTAAACTCTACATTTCCAGCTTTTACAGTCAAATAGCCTTAAAATGATCAACCACTGAACCCTATGGGCAGCTGGATGCCCTAGTGTTTAGGGCGTTGGCCCTGCACTCAGAGGGTTGGGGTTCGAATCCCAACTGCTAGTGTCACCGCTGAGGTACCCTTCAGAAAGGTACTTTCCCCACATACTGCTCCCCGGGCACTTCGTTGCTGGCAGCCCCCTGCTTCACTTGGTGAATGGGTTAAATGCAGAGAAATGACTATGCATGTAACAAATAAAGAATCTTCTTCATGTAGAGCAGAAGTTACTAAAGGTGACTTTTAGGCACTTTTCTGTTAAGATGTTCATAGTTTAAATGATCACTATGAGCCTAAAGGTGATCATTTAAACTATGAACTCCATCTTAACAGCAAATTTCACTCTAAAACTGAAAAAAAAAAAAAGATCGCTAAACCCCTTAGACTCCACATTTACAGCAGAATTTACAGTAAAATATAATTCAATTGATCATCCAACCTCCACATTAACGGCAGAGTTTTTTCTAAAACTGAAAAGTGATCGTTAAACCCCTTAAAGCATACATTTCTGACAACTAGATGCAATAGCCTTAATATGACAATTTAACCCCATTAAAACTGATTTGAAGTCATTATTTAACCCCATATTCTCTACCTTTAAAGCCCAGGTTTGATTGTTTAACCTGCTAAACTATGCACTTACAGCAGAGTTTAGTCTGCAAAAGCCTTCAAATGATCATTTAACCCCTTGATCTCCATATTTACACTAGAGTTTACAGTACAACAGCCTTAAAATAAACATTTAACCCCCCAAACTGCACACTTTATTGAACTATTGTCTAAAAAATGAGCGATTGGCCCCTGATTTACTACATATTTGGCCCCATATTTACTACCGTTTACTGACTTAAAACGGTCATTTAAATCCCTGAAACTTCACATTAACAGTCAAGGCCCTTAACATGTTCATTTAA
>JBBPDH010000119.1:0-12694 GCA_037974565.1 Clupeocharax schoutedeni
GTGGGTGTGTGTGTGTGTGAGTGTGAGTGTGGGTGTGTGTGGGTGGGTGTGTGTGTGTGGATGTGTGTGTGTGTGTGTGTGAGTTTGTGTGAGTGTGAGTGTGAATATAATGGAGGAGAAGGGCAAAGTCCTGGGTTTTTATGCAATGATTTGTTGTCTTCCAGATGATTGGCAGGTGGTGGGTAGAGCTGTGGTTTAGTGATCCACACTCACTCCACCTTCATTCATTCAGAACCTTTGAACCCTACGATGGACCTTTAACCCTGAGAGTGAGGTTCTGCAGCAGGGCTGGTGAGGTCCTTTGGTTGCAGGGAGAAACGTGTGTTCGGGTGTGTGTGGTCAATGTGGGGTTCTTCAGTACTGTATTTCACTCCTGCACTTTATAGAGAACGTAACCTTCACATGACCTCTGCATGACCTCGGGCACGGAGAAGCAGATCCAGGCAATGAGAGGGAAAAGTTCTTACAGCATCGTGTACCAGAGCGTCACCTTCAGGCCTGCAGAAACACAGGCCCTGCAGAGCACTTTAGTCTGGCATTACACTAACATTATAGAGCTTTACAGTCTATACTGATCTAGAGCATTATAGAACATTATAGAGCTTTACAGTCTATAATGTTCTAGAACATTATAGAGCTTTATAGTCTACACTGTTCTAGAGCTTTACAGAACATTATAGAGCTTTACAGTTTATACTGATCTAGAGCATTATAGAACATTCTATAGCTTTACAGTCTATACTGTTCTAGAGCTTTTCAGAACTTTACAGAGCGGCATAGAGGAGCCTACACTGTTCTAGAGCATTATAGAACATTATAGAGCTTTACAGAGCGGCATAGAGGAGCCTACACTGTTCTAGAGCATTATAGAGCTTTACAGTCACACTGTTCTAGAGCTTTATAGAACCTTATAGAGCTTTACAGTCTACATTGTTCTAGAGCATTATAAAGCATTATAGAACATTATAGAGCTTTACAGTCTACACTGTTCTAGAGTTTTATAGAGCTTTACAGAGCGGCATAGAGGAGCCTACACTGTTCTAGAGCATTATAGATCATTATAGAGCTTTACGGTCTACACTGTTCTAGAGCTTTATAGAGCATTATAGAAAATTATAGAGCTTTATGGTCACACTGTTCTAGAGCTTTATAGAACCTTATAGAGCTTTACCTTCTACACTGTTCTAGAACATTATAGAGCTTTACAGTCTACACTGTTCTAGAGCATTATAGTACATTATAGAGCTTTACACTCTATACTGTTCTAGAGCTTTACAGAGCGGCATAGAGGAGCCTACACTGTTCTAGAGCATTATAGAACATTATAGAGCTTTACAGAGTGGCATAGAGGAGCCTACACTATTCTAGAGCATTATAGAGCATTATAGAAAATTATAGAGCTTTCTGGTCACACTGTTCTAGAGCTTTATAGAACCTTATAGACCTTTACCTTCTACACTGTTCTAGAACATTATAGAGCTTTACACTCTACAGTGTTCTAGAGCATCATAGTACATTATAGAGCTTTACACTCTATAGTGTTCTAGAGCTTTACAGAGCGGCATAGAGGAACCTACACTGTTCTAGAGCATTATAGATCTTTACAGTCACACTGTTCTAGAGCTTTATAGAAGCTTATAGAGCTTTACTGTCTACACTGTTCTAGAGTTTTATAGAGCTTTACAGAGCGGCACAGAGGATCCTACACTGTTCTAGAGCATTATAGAGCATTATAGAGCTTTACGGTCTACACTGTTCTAGAGCTTTATAGAGCTTTACAGAGCGGCATAGAGGAGCCTACACTGTTCTAGAGCATTATAGAGCATTATAGAGCTTTATGGTCTACACTGTTCTAGAGCTTTATAGAACCTTATAGAGCTTTACAGTCTACACTGTTCTATAGCATCATAAAGCATTATAGATTATAGAGCTTTACAGTCTACACTGTTCTATAGTATTATAGAACAATACAGAGCAGCATAGAGGAGTCTACACTGTTCTAGAGCATTATAGAACATTATAGAGCTTTACAGAGCGGCATTGAGGAGTCTACACTGTTCTAGGGCCTTATAGAACATTATAGAGCTTTACAGAGTGGCATTGAGGAGTCTACACTGTTCTAGAGCCTTATAGAACATTATAGAGCTTTACAGAGTGGCATAAAGAAGTCTACACTGTTCTATAGCTTTATGGAGAACCTTAATAAACCTTAAAGTGTTTGTTCTCAGTAACTGATGATATAGATTTTTAATATCTAACAGATTTTAGGGAGTTCTGCAGCTGAGCCCTGACCTGCTCCTGGTGAGCGAATATATATGTGTGTGTGTGTGTGTGTGTGTGAGTGAGTTAGATGTATAGTGTGTGTTTATTGTGAGATACAGTGTTTCTTAAATGTTGGCGTCTGACTGGACAAATAAATGCAGTCGAGATCCTGCTGGTTTTAGAGTAAAGGGCTGTGTGTGTGTGTGTTTCTGCTCCACAGGCTCTTGCTGCTCCACCAAAAAAGCTTTTAGCTTGGGAAAGAGCAGAAACACAGAGACGCTCCGACACTGAGATCAATACTAATTAGTACTGATCGATACCCTGGTAAGAAGATAAAGTCTCCTGAGAAGCTTCAGGGAGTTTATGGAGGTGTTTTGGAGAAATAAGGACTTAACTGTGTCCTGAGTTTGTGTTTCTATAATGAGGGAGGAGCGTTGCTACAAATGTTCTGATCAACAGTGTGGCGCCCCGTCCTCCACTGATCCAATACAGCATCCACTGTCTGGAAATGCAGCTGTGTGAGAACGTATTAATACCCACAGCATGCCGCAGGGCATACGGTCTGGGACTGGTTCCGCAGGACTGAAGGTCTCGGTCTGGTTCCGCAGGGCTGAAGCTCTCGGTCTGGTTCTGTAGGGCTGAAGGTCTGGGACTGGTTCCGCAGGGCTGAAGGTCTTGGTCTGGTTCTGCAGGACTGAAGGTCTTGGTCTGGTTCTGCAGGGCTGAAGGTCTGGGACTGGTTCCGCAAGGCTGAAGGTCTCGGTCTGGTTCTGCAGGGCTGAAGGTCTGTGACTGGTTCCACAGGGCTGAAGGTCTTGGTCTGGTTCCGCAGGGCTTGCTCCTCATGAATGTAGGTCCCGGCTGCGCCGCTGACACTTGCACTTGTTTTGCACATTTAGAGCTTTTATTTTATTTACTGACACTTTACAGTAGCACTTTTATAAAAAAAAACGTCTGTCTGCAACACCTCCGTCTCTCCGGGTTCAGTCAGCAAGCCCAGGTCAGGTTGTCCTCTTAGATCTGAGCTTTACGAAGCTCCAGGCACCAAAACCTTCACACTCTCCTCAAACCGCTCATGATTCAGTGTTTAAGGTGACCAGACAGGTTTAGAGTGGGTTCTCCACTCTGGAGAACAGAGTCAGAACTGTTCTCAGTGGAGGTGAATGGAACCAAATGTCTGGTTCCATTCACCTCCACTATATTAGTGTCGGAGACGTCTGGTTCCATTCACCTCCACTGGAAAGGAATCAGAGTCTCTACAATCAACCGCTTCACACCAAACACACACTGAAATGCTGTTTAGGTGAATAGCAGAGGGTTTGATATATATAGATTATACTTTTATAGTTTATAGAGCTATGCATTATGAAATATGTGATATTGGCTGTAAATGAGTGAATGTACGTCCGCTGTAAAGGACATAAAGGCACAGTAGATCAGACTGAAGGAACCGAGGAGCCCAGTCTGAACATCACCATGTCTTCAAGTAGCATTAGAGAACCTTGGAGAACCTCACTGTGAATCAGACGCCCATGAGCTGCTGGTTCTGTCAGAGCAGGGTTTTTTGTTTGTGGTTGTTAATGACCTGTTACCCCGAACCCCACGGCGCCTGGGCGGGGTCAAACGGCACACACCCCCAGCACGCCACTGCGTACACGCCAGAACTTTGCCGGAACGCTGTTCTTGAGTTTTACTCCTGCATGCGAACAGAGTTTGGTTTTTACTGTGAATACTGAAACAGAAATGACACTTTAATTTCTGCTGATATGTCGACCTGAAACTGAACTGAGATCAGCCGAAAAGATGACGGCTGACCACAGAAACCCTGTGAGCTGCTGGAGTATGAATGTTTCACTCACACAGCGAATGGGGCCAAACCATCCTGAGCCTTTTTAATACATTCAAACTTTGGAATACAGTGGAAATAGCCTAGAGTCTGATGATAACAGAGTTCTTCTCGTAAAGGCGGGAAAGTCACGCTGCAGTTATTGGGATTATATTCTTTCTCTTTGGGTGTGTATGATAAAAATGTACTATAAACAATAATCTTTTTTAATCGCAGTATCTCTGTACAGTGCACTTGTATAAAGATAAGGTATGTATTTTAAACTTTTATAGTAAGGAATATATAAATATATGTATGAGTGTATATATATATATATAAATATTTATCTCCCTGTAGGTAAAAGCATGTGCTCTGGTTGCAGGTGGTCTGTACAGTAAGACTTGAACGCTGGGAACCTGCGGTGCATCTTCGTGCCTTTTAATGGATGTAATCTGGACAATCTCCTCATGCTCGTGTTCAACCAAACCACAATAAACTGACATGCTGAGGAAACAATCTGTCGTTTCTTGTGTTAAATTACAGACTGGAAGTAAAATGCTGTTTCTGGGATGGAAATGGTAAATATATCTTAACGTGTGTTAGAGAGTCTTCAATTTGTTACTCAATACTGGTTTTGGGCTGATGGTAAATTCAAAGTATCAATATCAGTCTGATAGTAATTGACTCAGTTTTGGTATCAGTACCAGTAACAGTCTGATACTCAGTATTGGGATTGGTTTAATACTCAATACCAGTAATGGTCTGATACTCAGTATTGGGGTCGGTTTAATGCTCAGTAACAGCATGATACTCAGTATTGGTATAGGTTTAATACTCAGTATCGGTCTAATACTCAATACCAGTAACGGTCTGATACTCAGTATTGCATTGGTTTAATACTCAGTACCAGTAATGGTCTGATACTCAGTATTGGGATTGGTTTAATACTCAGTACCAGCAACAGTCTGATACTCAGTATTTTGATCGGTTTAATACTCAAGACCAGTAAAAGTCTGATACTCAGTATTGGGCTCGGCTTAATACTCAGTACCAGTAAACGTCTGATACTCAGTATTGGGATCGGCTTAATACTCAGTATTGGGATCGGTTTAATACTTGGTATCGGTCTAATACTCAATACCAGTAAAGGCCTGATACTCAATATTGGGATCCGTTTATTACTCAGTGCCAGTAAACGTCTGATACTCAGTATTGGGATCTGCTTAATACTCAGTACCAGTAAAAGTCTGATACTCAGTATTGGGATCTGCTTAATACTTAGTATTTTTATCTGTCTAATACTCAGTAACAGTGAAAGTTTGATCCTCAGTATTGGTATTGGTTTAATACTCAGTATTGGGATTTGTTTAATACTCAGTAACAGTCTGATACTCAGTATTGGGATCGGTTTAATACCCAGTATTGGGATCAGTTTAATACTGAGTATTTGGATTGGTTTAATACTCAGTACCCGTAACAGTCTGATACTCGGTATTGGATCAGTTTAATACTCAGTACCAGTAACGGTCTGATAGTCAGTATTGGGGTCAGTTTAATAGCCAGTACCAGTAACGTTCTGATGCTCAGTATTGGGATCGGTTTAATACTAAGTACCAGTAAAAGTCTGATACTCAGTATTGGGATAGGCCTAATAGTCAGTACCAGTTAATGTCTGATATTCAGTATTGGTATTGGTTTAATACTCAGTATTGGGATTGGTTTGGGTGGCGGTAGCTCAGTGGGTAGGATACTTGCCTCTGGACCACACACACTGGAGGTCACAGGTTCGAATCCTACCTTCAGCACCACCACTGGGTCCCTGAGCAAGACCCTTAACACCAAGTTGCTCCAGGGAGACTGTCCCCTGTAGTTAGGGAATGGAAGTCGCTTTGGATAAAAGCGTCTAATAAAATGCCGTAAATGTAAATGTTTAATACTCAGTACCAGTAACAGTCTGATACTCCAGTATTGGGACTGGTTTAATACTCAGTACCAGTAAAAGTCTGATACTCAGTACTGGGATCGGCTTAATAGTCAGTACCAGTAAAAGTCTGATACTCAGTATTGGTATCGGCTTAATACTCAGTACCAGTAACTGTCTGATACTCAGTATTGTATTGGCTTAATACTCAGTACCAGTAACAGTCTGATATTAAGTGTTGGGATTGGTTTAATACTCAGTACCAGTAGCGGTCTGGTACTCGGCATTGGTGTAATACTCAGTATTGGGATCGGCTTAATACTCAGTATTTGTACCCGTCTAATACTCAGTACCAGTGAAAGTCTGATACTCAGTATTGGTATTGGTTTAATTCTCAGTATTGGGATTGGTTTAGTACTCAGTACCATTAACAGTCTGATGCTCAGTATTGGGATCGATTTAATACCCAGTATTGGGATTGGTTTAATACTCAGTATTGGGATTGGTTTAATACTCAGTGCCAGTAACAGTCTGATACTCAGTAGTGGGATCTGAGAATCTGAGAATCTCAGTATTGGCATCGGTTTAATACTCAATATTGGGATCGGTTTAATACCCAGTATTGGTTATCGATCTAATACTAAGCATCAGGTATCAGTTTGATACTTGGTGTAACCAGTCCAGTACTCAGTATGGGTATCAGTTCGATTCTCAGTATTGGTATTGGTCTGAAACTCTGGATCAGTATTGGTCTGATTCTCTGTATTGGTATGGCAGTACTGGCATCAGCCTTATACTTAGTGTCTGTATAGTTTTGATACTCAGTATCAATATCGGTCTGATACTTAGTATTCAGTACATTATCGGTATCTGCCTTATATTCAGTATTGGGTTTTGGTTTCAGTCTGATATTCAGTATCAATGTCGGGCTTTTCAAATTATACTTTTTTTCATTTACTTTGTCATTTCCTACTAAAATAGCAGCATCACCTTTCGCACATACAAATAAATAAAGATGTTAAATGATTTTCAAAAGATGGAGTTAAATTATGAAGGTATCTGCACAAGGTTCCAGGATCCTGACCTTGTTTTCAGCAGGTTCTGAATTCTGTGGGGACGAACTGACTTTGGGCACATTTTGTTATTTTTGTTAAAAGTTTCTAAAGTAATTAAGTTCTTCCAGAGGCGTCCAGAGTGCAGCGATGTTCTCCAGCACTGTTGGTTCTCCTTTGAGAGAAGCTGGATAAACATGGCTGGTCTAGGAGATCCAGAGAGCTGAAGCTAGCATTGAAGACCTGAGAACATGTTGATCTGAGTACATGTAGTGCTTATTCAGAGTTCTGGCACTGATCCAGGTGTGTGATGATGGTATAAGGTTATTTGGGACCCAAGGAGGCCGAATATTAAACCAGGCTTTTAAAAAGGTTCGTTTTTACGTTCTGCTTCAGCTCCTTTTCCCAGTAGAGAATGGAGGAGACTGCCCCCTGTAGTTAGAGAATGGAAGAGAGTGCCCACTGGAGGGAGAGAATGGAAGAGACTGCCCTCTGTAGTTAGAGAATGGAAGAGACTGTAGTTAGGGAATGGAAGTTGCTTTGGATAAAATGTCTGATAAATGCTGTGAATGCATCTTATGGTTTACAGAAACAAAATGTAACTTTCCTCTTAATTCTCTATACTTCACTGTCACTGTACTTTCCCTTTACTTTTAGTTTACTTTACTTAGGTAGTTGAGTTTTCCCAACACAGATCATGACTAAAGTGTGTTTTCTTATAGGCTTCGGTTCCAAGTGAGCCCCTGCTATCTCCAACGGATTACCGAACTAAGGCCCCGTTCTCTGAGAAAGAGATGTTCCACATCCTTCCCAAACTGCAGGCCAAGCGTGCAGATTTCCTCACGGTCATGCTAACTGGGAGCCTGCATCAGCGCCGTGCCTTCATGGCCACACCTCCTGACACCCAGGCTGAAGGACCCAGGGATGACGATGTGACCAAAAGCGAATCTGACAGCGGGGAGAGCGAGAAGAGCACAGAGCAGAGCCAAGATGGAGCTCCTTCTACCTTACTGGCTGATGACCCTCAGAAGGGACCCAAAGAACCAGCCTCAGTGGCTGAAGTTGACCCTGACCAAGAGGATGTCTCCAAAACACTAATTCTCTTCTCTCCAGGAGACATGAGAAAGTCCCCAAATTCTGGGGAGGTGGTGGAAACATTCCAGGCAGCAGCTTCCTCAGAAGCTCCACAGATGGAGAAAGCTGTTGTGGATCGTCAACCTCTGGAGAGTAACCACCCAGTCCTAGAGCCCCCAGATGGCCAGTCTATGACAGGTGATCAGGGGCTGCCCATTTTATTCAAGCAGAAACCCAACCCACCAGTTACAAATCCGTCCGCTGCATCTCCCCCCTTCACCAAAGTGGAGCGCACCTTCATCCACATCGCTGAGACCTCACATCTCAACATCATGTCTTCCAACAGTCTGGTTCAAGAGTGTGTCCCTGAAGTACCAGCAGTCACAGAAGACCCACTGTGTGACGGCGAAACAAGTAAAAACAATGCTGTCACCCCTTCAGAACCAGAGGGACCAGTAGGTGTCCAATCTGAAATCTCCTCTCAGACTCCCTCAGAGGAACCTCAAGTTCTCACTGTCCTCGACAAAACTGTACCTGGCCAGATTTGCAGAGAGGACATATTTGTCCCTCCTGTTTCCTTGGAGACTCTGGCACCCATTAATAAAGACCAGTCAAGCAAAGGGAGCCAGGAAGCTTCACCAGGACAGCTCAAGGAAGATGTGCAGCCGGGGATGTCAGAAGTTCCCACAGGAACAAAAACTGTAAAACATTCCATCTCCCCTCGGCGAAGACTCAGGAGCCGCATTCCCATCCTGGTCCCGGAGGAGGACAATGGTGTGGACCAGTTACTTTCCACCCGGGAGCAGATGTGGAAGAAGGCCAAGCAGCAAGATCTGGCCAGACTGGTTGTTGAGAGGCAGAGACGAGATCGCTGCATGAGACTAAACTCTAGGACGTCCTCGTCACTGTCTTCCGGGGACGAGCCCAGAATGGCCTCTGTGTCTCTGTCCACCGCTGGCTCAGAAGAGGACACACATCAGTCAGACGACTCCCTCAACAAAGTCAAGAAGGAAGCAGAGGGACCCGGGCATGATGGGTGGCGGAGTAGGATCCCTCGCCCCGTTACCCCAAACAGGATGACGGCGCTGAGGCCGTTAGCAGCTGCTCCCTCCCCTCTCGCCTCGCCAGGAACCGGCACAGTGAATACAGCGCAGACTAGTAACGGGTGAGTTTCTTTCATTTACTCCACAGCCTGCAACTTCAGTCACCACGATATATATGTTTATATGTAAATTTATTAGGGTTATATTTTAAAACGCAAACTAAAAAAGAGTTTGTATTTATATTAAATGCATAGTGAACTGTCCACACACTCAGGACAGGTTAAGTCTCACCGTGACCTGATTTTATACGTCGGTTCTGTTTGTGTCCCGATGTCTTGGTTCTGCTGTGCTGTGTGTACACTGTGGACCCTGAGCTCCTCCCTTTTGTCTCTCAGTGTCCGGGAGAGGGTTGAGATCACAAGGCACACTGTGACTCTGCAAGTTGGTGTAACTCCAGACAGAGCCCAGATTTGGACTTGTGTGATTTATGGTTCTCTTTTCCTTCTGTTTCAGACCAAAATTGCTGCAGCCAGGAACAGGTGCGGTCGGTGGTCCCCACGCCAGGTCCAAGTCCACCCTGGCCCACAGGACCCAGCCTGGAGGGAGTCCCCGGATGCCCCTGCGCTGTATCTTCACTACGTCCCGCCGCAGCCTCAGCGCCGCTCAGTGCACTTTCACCATGGCTCGAACCTCCAGCCCCTCCCCCCAGCGTCTGTCTCTCCGAACCGCGGTGGCCGAGCCTCGGAGAACGCTGCTGGCCATCTGCACTGCTCCAGTCCTTCCCGCACAGCACAGGACTGCCGGTGTCCCGCAGAACAGGAACCGAACCAAAGCCCCAACCGCCACTAAAGCCACGACAAAAGGGAAGAAAAGCACAAGCAACGCCTCAGCTGCAGCCAGATAATACTCTGGGACCGCCCGGCTGCTCTGAGCGGCTTGACCTCAAAGGTGTTGCCTCAAAAAATGCAATCCTCCCATTACTCCCGTTTCTGAGCTTCCATGTTTACGAAAGACTCGCTTAACCTTTTAAACGTTGATCAAAACGTTTTACATTTTGCACAAAAAAGTATTGTGTTTCTGTCCCTGCAGCACTGGACCTTCTCTAAGAGCTTCCAGGAACTCCTGTCAAGTTTAGCCAACATGGTGCTACTCACTGAACGTTCTTCTCCACCAGGCACGAGGCCTATGAGTCCCCAGGGTTCTGTTCAGCCCAATTAGCCAAGACCTACTAGGGACTTTAGCTTTAGCGCTATTACTACAAGGCTAATGTAGCTAATCCAATCTGATCTACCTGTCACTTGGTCTAAAAGGTCAAAAGTAGTAATTATTCAGGCTTCAAGATTTTTCTAGATAACCTTGACTGTTCTTGTACTTTGGTGCACGGTTCTAGATAACCTTGTGTAATACGGTGTCAGAAACCACATAAGTAGTCTATTAGAATCTGTTTAAACTATAAAAGCTCCTCCCACACAAATTTTTTACCCCATAATCACTTTAATCTGTGCACTATTTTGGAAATTAACGTTATTTTAGAGAATCCATTCTCTAAAACGACGTTAATTTCCAAAATAGTGCCCAGATTAAAGTGATTATGGGGTAAAACTACTGAAATTATTTTTTTATTCAGTTTGCCCCTTAAATAATAGAACCTCCTGAATTATCATCTTCAATTTAAGATGGAGGTTTCACACTCAGGCCTCTTCTAATTTGAAGATCATATTAAAGTGTCTGTTTCACAGATTAACGGGGACTTAATTCAGGGGTAAATTAAGGGGTTTGGTGTGTTTTCAGGGGTAAAGGGGGGGTTGGTGTGTTTTCAGGGGTAAATGAAGGGGTTTGGTATGTTTTCAGGAGTAAATGAAGGCGTTTGGTGTGTTTTCAGGAGTAAATGAAGGGGTTTGGTGTGTTTTCAGGGGTAAATTAAGGGTGAGTTTTATGAACATTGTGTTTTTTTACTTACACTCTGAACTTTAACCTGATTGGTTGTGGTTCAGACGCCCCCTCCTGTTAAAGAAAGCCGGGTTCGGCTGAGTAAACACTGCCCCCCGACTCTCGGAACATCTTTGTTTGCGGTGAGTGTGTGGGATGATGTTAGCATGTGTTTAGCGCCATGCTAGTTAGCTACGATTGCCTTGCAGCTCCAGTGCTGAACCTAAAAACACACTTTACCCTCCAAACCCGCCTCTGATACACTGAACTCAGACCAGAGTGTGTGAATGAATACCTGCGCTTTATTGGAAGTTCCCTGATTTACACTCACTCTGGCTGTTCTGGGATCAGTGCAGTGAGGACCCTGCGGTGGAACCGGTGCCGTGACCCCACTCCTCCGGTTATGAGCATGCCTGTGTGTTCTCACTCTCTCTGGCTGTGTCACTCTGTACATTCTTGTTTGTATGTATTTCTCTGTACAGATTATTTTATTTTTATCAGGCCATGGTTTAGGCTCGGATTGCATTAAATATATTTATGGCTTCAAACGTCTGAACTCATTTATCCACATTCATACACTTTATAATACTATAAATGACAAAGAAAGAGTGTGTGTATAATGAGTGTGTGTAGTGTGTAAAATGCATTTGTGTGTATGTGTGTGTGGTGTGTAGTGTGTATAATATGTGTGTGTGTGGTGTGTATAATGCATGTTTGTGTGGCATGTAGTGTGAATAATGCGTGTGTGGTGTGTAGTGTGTATAATGCGTGTGTGTGTGGTGTGTAATGTGTATAATGCGTGTGGGTGTGTGTGTGGTGTGTAGTGTGTATAATGCGTGTGTGGTGTGTGTGTGTTATGTGTAGTGTGTAATGCGTGTGTGTGTAGTGTATGTGGTGTGTACAATGCGTGTGTGTAGTGTGTATAATGCTTTTGCGGTGTGTGTTATGTGTAGTGTGTATAATGTGTGTGTGTGGTGTGTATAATGCGTGTGTGGTGTGTGTGTTATGTGTAGTGTGTATAATGTTTGTGTGTGTGGTGTGTAGTGTGTATAATGCGTGTGTGTGTGTGTGTGTGTGTGTGGTGTGTACAATGCATGTGTGGTGTGTATAATACGTGTGTGTGGTGTGTAGTGTGTATAATGCATGTGTGTGTGGTGTGTAGTGTGAATAATGTGTGTGTGTGCAGTGTCTATAATGCGTGTGTGTGTGGTGTGTAGTGTATATAATGTGTGTGTGAGGTGTGTAGTGTGTGTGTAGTGTGTATAATGCGTGTGTGTGTGTATGTGTGAGGTGTGTAGTGTGTGTGTGGTGTGTATAATGCATGTGTGGTGTGTATAATGCGTGTGTATGTGGTGTGTAATGTGTATAATGCGTGTGGGTGTGGTGTGTAGTGTGTATAATGCGTGTGTGTAGTGTGTATAATGCATGTGTGTGGTGTGTAGTGTGTGTGGTATGTAGTGTGTACAATGCGTGTGTGTGGTGTGTGTGTTATGTGTAGTGTGTATAATGCGTGTGTGTGTGTGGTGTGTATAATGCGTGTGTGGTGTGTGTGTTATGTGTAGTGTGTATAATGTTTGTGTGTGTGGTG
>JBBPDH010000121.1:15515-31560 GCA_037974565.1 Clupeocharax schoutedeni
GAAGGGAGTAGAACTGAACTGGACCAAACCGAGCTGGTACCAGTCAGTGGAGAACCAATTTTAGATATATGGAAATGTGCCCACACTAGAGACAAGTTTACTGTAATCCAGTCTGGTGCGTGCAGTCTGCGGTTGTTGATGACATCATCACTGTTCCGGTCAAATAAAAAAAAAATATTTCGGCCGATACCGAAAATGCATTTTTGCGATTTCTTGCCGAAATTTTTCGGTGGCCGAATATTCGGTGCATCCCTAATATTTATATATGTGTATGTGTATGTGGATGCATGTGAGTATAAGGGCCTTCCAACCTGTGTGTGTGTGTTTGTTTTTGTAGACTTTAAGCAGGAGTGGGACCGAGCTTCTGGCTCCATGCCCTTTGACCAAGAGTTTGTCGTCTTTACTGCTATGATAATCACACACTGGTGTATCTGTTTCAGGTTTTAGATGCCACCCTGTATTTATGGGCAAAAACACACACATGCACGCACACACACAGGGTGGAAGGTCCTGATGCTGATGTTGTCTCGTGGTGAAATTTACTGGGATGAGAATGACTGCAAACAATCATTTAAACATTAACACCACTTTTTTTTTTTGTTTGTTTATCTGAATATAAAATTTTGTGATATGGAGTGTATGAAGTATGGAATGTATTTATGTTTACATTTCAGGCTGAAAATGATTGGCAGCTCATGAGGGACAGAGGCAGCAAGCTTGGGTGGGTGTGTGTGTGTGTGTGTGTGTGTGTGTGTGTGTGTGTGTGTGTGTGTGCACGCGCACATGTTTCTCTCACATTTGTCTGTGTGTTTGAGAGTCGAGTATGTAAGTGTGTGTGTTTGTGTGTGATTTTGCAGGATAATTTGCTGGTGTTGCTTTGATGTGTGTCTGGTGGTTCAGTAGTTGTGTAAAATGAAAATATTTATTTTATATCAAACAGTGACTGTTTCTTGGTTCTGTGTGTTTCTCTCTTTAGTGTCCTTCAGAGTGCTTGCTCTGTCCGTCAGTTGGGGCGTCAGTTGTTGGGACGGAGCCCGAGTTCAGAGTGATATACTTATTGTTGGGCTGTCAGATGTATAAAAATATAAATATGAAACTCTGAATGTAAAGATGATGTTGACTGTAATCCTGAATCTCCATTAACCTGCAGTGTTGGTCAGCTGTGTTAGATGTGTTAGAATGGTCAGTGCTGGACGTTCCAGATCACACCGGAGTGACGCTACACTTTAATGGAAAGTAGTCAGGTGTCGCAACTGTGTGATGCTATGTGCTGAAGGGTTAAAGCTGTGTGAAGTTGTGTGTTATCATTCCGAGCGGCAGCTGCAACAGAACCAGAAACAATCTTCTTCTAAAAGTGAGCGACTATTCATAGCGACGCTGCGGAACCCGATACACCGAACACGGCAGGCCTCTATTCAGGGCCCTGACATTTCCACATCACACACACACTCATCAGGAACACACTTCACATTAAAACCTTCAGTTTCTAAACCTGGCCTGGAAATAACGAGCCTGGGCAAAAGTCTTAATCCTCATTCATTTATTCATATTTTGCCCTGAATCACCTTGTTGGTGCAAAAATACTGTTTTATTCCTGTCAGGCTGTCCTATCTTTGGCATATTGAGCAGATTAAATAAAAAAATGGGAACAAATGTTTTTACTGTGACAGAGAAGATACAAGGAGCACAGATAAAGGAGTTCCAACCACTCAGCATTCAGCACCACAGGTATACTGATCACTGCCTGATCATCTGGAATCATCCACATCTGTTTCTTCACTGGTTCGGGGCCTTAAGTAAGATGTGCTTTGTTCTGAAAATGAGTGTCTTTAAAAGTCTTTGAGGAAGCCTGGAGAACTGTTCCTCAGGACCACATTAAAAATACAAGAAATTCTTTTGAAGCAAAACAGAAAGAATGAGGGCTTAAAACCAGCACAGTGCTGTAGGCTTTATAAAATAATACATTTTCTCTTAGACATAAATCTTTTCATTAGAGATGGATATTCTGAGACAAGAGTTCCATTTCAGAGCCAGAAATAGTTTAAAACAATGTAATCCTTACGTATATTAAGTGAATATTTTTTACTGGAAAAACAGTTTTAGATTAATTTCTTAATATTGTGTAGTGTAGGAACAACGTCTGCTCTTTTTGAATGCTTCTTGTAACACTGCTTTGAGAATTTGTTTGGTGAGAGCATTAGTGTTAGAGATCAAGTGTGGATGTTGGAACATTGCTGTGAATATTTAATTGCACAAGAGCATTGGTGAGATCAGGTACAGATGTTGGAACATTGCTGTGAAGATTTGTTTGCAGGTACTGAGGCTCATTTTTGGATCCCAGAGGTTCTGGATGGAGACCCCAAAGTCAACACTGGGGTGTTTATACCCCTCTAGCCCTCAGTCACAGTGACCTCAGGGTTGTATTCAGCCAGTTTTATTGGTCAGTGTGTTTTTGTGGAAATACGGAGTGTGTATTTTGAACTTAGGTGTGTCAGAAGCTCATGAAAGCAGCAGAACTCTTCAAGAAGTTGAAGAGCGTGTAGAAGCTTTCGGATGGTGTAGCACTGCTGTGATTGGAGGAAGAGCTGAAGAAAGCCTTGTTGTAGAGACGCTGTAAAGCTGATGGTTGTACTGTGGATTGAGCCTTTATCTCTTGGAAGGTCCCAGGGCTAATCCTGCTCTTCACTCCCTGTAGATTATTCACCCACAACAAACTCACCCCATAACTCTGAACCAGAACCTCTCAATCTGACATTGTTTTTATCACCCACTTTGGGAAAACTGCTTTAAAGGTTAATTCTGATGATTAGGTGACCCTCAATTCATATGGGAATGTGTGTGTTTACATACTTCGAAACAGGGCTGCTCGAAAGGGACACAATCAGTATTGTGGTCTTACTGCTATATATTGTGACTGTGATTCATTTTAGTACATTAAAAAAATCCATGCCATCACTTTTTTGCAATTAAAGTATTAACGTCTGAATATTGTTTCAAATATACATAAACTGCCTGCATCCATACAGTCCATAGATAAAAACGAAGCCCAAGTTTTTCAAATCATGGTTACCTACATCTCGTATTCAGCATGATGCAGTTTAGCCCTGCCTTTCATGCTGAAGAAATGTTTCAGCCATATGTTGTCTTTAATTTTACACCTAGTAATTCACCTGGAGCTCTGACTGGTCGACAATGTCACAAACACTGTGATTGGTTTGAAGCTGATTTGCATATTGCCACCTTCTGTGACACAATTATTGCTGACACTAATGTATCCATAATGTTTAACAGATAATACTGCACAACTCTAGAGTAGATTAAACTCAGAATAATAAACTGGTGAGTTTTAATGGTTTAAGTGGATCTTTCCAAGGCTGGAGTGTGTGAGTGTGTTTGAAGAGGAAATGGTCCAGACTCTGGGGAGTGTAAGTGGTGTTACGGCGCTGCTCCAGCATTAGCGTTAGCCAGCAGACAGAATGCAGGCGAAGGCCTCGTGTCTGCTGTCACATGGTTTTGGAGAGAAGAGCTAAAGATCAAACAAACCCTTTGGCTTCTGCACAGTGAATTCATTCAGAGTCCCGTGGACCCGCCGTCTCCAGCGGGTGAGATTTGAAAAAATATCTCAGTAACGATAACGGGGAGGCAGGGGGCGGGGGTCATCTCTGGCTAGCCTCCAGTCAGTATTCAGAATCTCATGACCAGTTTGATGCAGCTCTCACTCAAAGTCTTGGCTCTCGGTGCTCTTGATTGTGGGCCTGGCTAGATATAAACGGGAATTGTGGAATTATAAAAAAAATCAAAATGAATAAGAGAACTGTATACATTTCAGTGTTTTCCACACACTGATTAATATTGTGGTGGTCTATTTTACTTCTACATGTTGCGTTTGTGATGCCTTTCAAGATGTTAAGAGGGCACACATCACTTTTCTTAAATTAAAAAGACTGTGAATATTGTGTAATTTACTCCTTCATCCATACAGTCCATATATGAAAAATAAGCTACAAAAACAGCCTGTTTTACTTTTTATATTTCACGTGACCATATAAATTTTGGACCATAAATTTGTGTCCATCCTCAAATTATAAATAATAATAATAATGATAAAATAATTATAATAATATGCTGTAACTGCAATTTATTTGATTTATTTGTGAAAGATTATGTATGGATATCATCAAAAATAACCTCACCTTGCCTTTATCACAGAACCATAGATTCACCACATACTTTCCAGCAACTTTTGGATATAACTTGTGTCAAAACCCTCCCAGCACCTTTTCAATCAACAAACTGTTTTGTCTCATTTTCTGGGTCTGATTTCAGTGGGAGAAAGTACTGGACACCGGGGAGAATGAGACATCATTGTCTAAACTTTCTGCTTTTCTTCGGACTGGATATAATTTTGCAACAATTTTGAAGAATGCTTGGTATCGTCATTCTGTTGAAGAATGAAATTTTGTCCAGTGATGTGACCCCGAAGGAATTTCGTGATGTTGAGTGATACTTTTCCTTTTTCATGGTCAACACAAAGTGAATGTCAGTCACTAAAGACAGACCTAATAAGTCAATCGTTTGAGCCTTTGTGGTTAATAGTGTTTTACTACAGACTACAAAATAATGAGCACCAGTCAGTCAGTCAGTCATGTTTCCTTTTAATACAATCCTGAAAATAAACTCTTAATTTTTTTAATCCAAGTGTGGGCCCAAATGTCTGGCCTGTTGTGTATATTCATATGTCAGAACCATGTATTATTTGATCCTGAGGGCAGAGTCATTGACTTGGGTCTACTGTAAAGTAAAAAGTTCTCTGGAGTTTGCTTTGTAATTAGGTGTTTCAGAGGAGGAAGAATGTCCTTTGTCCTCCTTCTTAGAGGTTAATAATTCATTTGGTTTCAGACCATGACCTTACTCTCGCAAGGCATGGGGCCCGAGACATTGTGCTGCCGTCCCTATGGAGCCACAGACTTTGGCCTGTTGGTGCATCACACTGTTGCCTTGTTGAGGGTTTATCAGTATGGTGCCCAGACACATAGGGCTGGGGGGGGGTGCAAGGCTGATACGGGCCATGAATGCTATCTAGAGGCCTGAACTTCAAACATGGCTTTCTGTCGTGGAGGAGGGGGAGGTAATATGGGAGTCTAAGCTTGGATGTAGTCCAGAGGCCGCCCCTGTCCGTGTTGCACAGCAGGCTTAGCCACCGTGACCTTCACTTGATTGGAGCCGGGACGTGGGACAGGCCACAGGCTCCAGGCCGACGGACCATGGCCCAGCCTGCTCTTCGAAGACTTGGCAAAGGATATGCTCTGCAAGTTCCTCTGATCTCATGGTTGCAAGACTTTTATTGAGGTGCAAGCCATTGGGGAGAGAGCAGCCAGGCCCCAAACCCTTGCTAGTAAAAAGAGCTTCCCTTACACATTGTGTCCAAAAGTCCTTATTCCCAAGTTATCCCAGTTTATGTTTGGCTTTCTACACAATATGGATAATGTATCAGTATTGTGAACTTACCTCATTTTAATTCAATATCTTACATGATATTACATATAACTTTTCGGGAACTAAAAAAATTGTTTCAAATAGTACATTTACTTCCCCCATCCAAATAGTCCAGCTACAAAAAGCCTGTTTTCAAATGATGTCACAAAACTATCCGATTCAAATACATCTCATTCTGGCTACAGCATTTTCACCCCGCCCATTCGTGCACCAACACCTTCAATGGTTAAAAATGGTTTAAACTTTTGTTGGATTACATAAAGACCTTGATTTATCAGAAAAATCCAGTAACTTACCTGGGGATGTGATTGGTCACCCTTTGTTACAAATTAGGGCCTTTTGTGATCTCAGTATTGCAGAGACCGATATCGAAATAATGATTAACAGATGAAATATTGTGCAGATCTTCTTTCTTTCCTTACTTTTGGAAGCCTCTACCCTTGTCCGTTTAAAAAATTATACTGTTCTGTCATCTGTTTTGGTGGGGGTAGGGGAGAGTGACCTCTAAAAAATCCCCCTCTGATCTTGCTACACAGTTGCGGTCATTGTGCTCAGCTAATAATCAAATCTCTCTCTTTCTTTAGTCGCCTCCCTCTGTTCCCATAAAGGCTTTATAGAGTTAGGAAATGGCTGCGCAAAACAGGAAATAACTTCCGGGTCAATGAATTTGAGGTGAAGGGCCACCCTTGGGTCAATCTGACCATAAATTGTTTGACCTTTTGCTTCTTTGTTCTTCTAATGGAGTTCCATAGTCTTTTAAGGATTTTTCCCCCTGATCTGTTCTTGGGGACTGTGCTACTTCTACATACGTTACATGCCAGAAATTTGGGCCTACCCTCGAATTAAAAAAATAATAAATGTTACGCTGCTTTTTACAATTCAATGAATAAAACATTTAATGTAATTGACAAGCTTTCAGTGTATTGTGTATGTAACACATTTAGCCACAAAGGCTAAAACTATTGGTTTTGAAGAGACATGTCAAGTCTGTCTTTAGTGCCTTGTGATGATCATGGAAAAAGAAAAGTATTGAAGTTCTTCAGAATCACACAATTCTTTCTGGCTTACGGATCGGAGAAAAAATTCATTCTTAAGCAGAATAATGATCCCAAGTGTTCGTCAAAATTGGGCTATAATTAGACCCAGCCAAAAGAAAAGCAGAACGTTTTAAGAGTGACGTCTTGTCCTCCCCAGTCTCCAGCTCATTCTCCCATTCTGATCGGTCCAGCAATTGAGGCAGAACTGTTTGCTGCTTGAAAAGGTGCCGGAGGTTTTGGACACAAATTATTTAAAAAAATTGCTGGAAAGAATAATGACTCGTAAACAAACACATTGATCAAACTGCACTTACAGTATGCTACGTATTACAGTATTGCTACATCTTACACTTTGAAACCAGTTACATTTGTTTTAAATATTTCTAATGTTTCTAATTGTAATAATATTAAAAGGTAAGTGCATAATTTGTTTTTGTTTTAAAATCCATGGGGGGACCAGAATTCTGGTGTGTAGTGGATCTGGAAGTACTATCACATGTTTTTGTCCAGGTTTTTCGTTGCGACATCTCATAAACCCTCTTCTGGAAGACCTTAAAAGCTCTCATGATGGCCTCATCTCTGAGGAGCACATCTACCCCTGCGTGCAATTTGGTCATGCTGAGGAACCGAGGGACAGGAGGCAGGGTTCCCTTTTATCTAAAAAAAAAAAAAGGCGTGTAGGTGCCTGATTTAGCACCCTACCCTTCCTCCCCCCAGGCAGGGGTCCACACTTCATGTGCCTGATGGGACAGCTGGCTGGACAGACAAGCTCAGAGCGGGTCGCTTTGACCACATTGTCTGTGTTTCAACTCTCTCGAGGGAACACGACCGAAAGAAACCCCACCCACCCCTATTTTTTACTCTGCGCTGACCTGTCAGTCGCTCTTGGGCAATCAATGGGGGGCGTCCCTTCTGGGATCCCCTCATGCACCGGACCTCTGTTTGAACACCGGCTGCTTGAAGGACCCCGGGGCCGCCCCCTTTTGTCTCCCTGCAAATAAGATCAGAGTTTTATTCCCCTACACTCTTGTGTCCAGAGACAGACCGAACTCCCCTCGGGGGAGTAATGGGCTTTGGCAGGCCTATCGATCACGGCCCCCCCTTCGAGAGCTGCCGCGCTTACACTTTCTCCCCCAAAGACGGCAGATTGGAGGCGGTCTTTGCAGTGACCCTAACGGGCCCCTGGAATACGTGGAAGGATCAGTGGCCCTGATCTTTGGAGAGTCACTCACTGCAGGACAACACATCCTCAGGAGACCGCCTTGTTTCTGCAGCTGCTCCAAACACTCGTCAACAATACATTCACTTAACGGCAAGAATTTATGGTCTCTTTGTTACCACTTCAGATTAATCTATTAAAACACTTGCAACTGTTTCAGTACAATCACCAGTCAATGTGAAGTATCTTTGTATGAGACCTTCCACTTAAAATATTATTTTCCAAATTAGCAGCTGTGATTAATGGTACAGTTGTCTTTCTTTGGTAATTATGTGGAACTATTAAAGTGCAGGCCTAGAGTGGCTGCTTTGAATGACTAGCTGTGGATACATGGTATGTCCACTCAAGCTCAAACAAATAAATAGCTCTCGCTGTACAGTCGCCAGTATTTTGTGACCTTTATCAATAAATGACCCAACTAAGAAATTCTGATCATCATGATGTAAGCATGATGGTGTTAATGTGGTTTTCATCTTTTTTACTATTTAATACTAACTTTGACATGACATCAACAGTATATCATATATTTTTATGTGTAAAAGTCAGGCTTTGGTTTAACAGCCTAGACACACCAACAGATGTTTTGATCCGAACCTGTAGAAGCCTGTAAACGGGCTAATTGACTAATTCTGTCAAGCATCAGACTTGAGGCTGTCCTCACCATATGGCTTGAAACTCTGATTTTTATGCAAGTAGCCGCTGGTGACCATCCTTACTTTGGGGATTTGTTTGTTTTCCTTGCTTTCTGCATGAGCAGGCAACCACAGCAATGTGCTGTTTTTCAGTGAAGATATGTCAAATATTTTTTGTGTGTTTTGTTACGTCTTGGATTAAGATCTGACAGCATTTTAGAAGCCATTCATGCAGACATGCAGGTTACTCCATTAAAGGATTACACTAGGAAGTCAAGTTAAGTGTATTTATGTCTTGAATTAAGATCTGACAGCATTCAGTGTGCTTTACAATAATAAGCATAAAATGCAGGAGGTAGAGAAATAAAATAATACATAAACAATTCAAGTAGATTAAAAGTGTTATAAAAGTCCATATGTTTTAAAGAAGATGGATGAGAATAGTGCAACTACTGTTGGGGCAGATCTGATTTTGATAGACAGTTAGTTGGAAAGCAGAGTGGATAAACACCATCTTAAGTATCAGCTCTTTTCACCACTAGATGAGCAGCCCCTCTCCAGATCTGAGAGACTGGCCAGGATTATACATATCAAACCAGGGTTCTGAGAGGATTGGTCTGTACAGGCTTTCAGATATTGAGCCAGCTGGTGGCCTAGTGGGCAGGATACTTGCCTCTGGACCAAGAGGTCATGGGTTTGAATCCTGATATCAGCAGACCACCACTGTGTTGTCCCCCTGTAGTAGGGAATGGAAGTAACCTTGGATAAAAGCATCAGCTAAATGCCGTAAATGTAAGTTGCCCCTCTGATCAGAGAGGCATGGATTTGAATCCCAAGACAGCTAGTGGCATCTCTGAGAAATCCTTAAGCAAGATACCGTCCCCACACACCCCTAACACCCGGGCGTTGTGTTTCTGGCTGCCCGCTGCTTCACTTGGAGAATGGGTTCAATGCAAAGGAATAATTTTGTGTGCTGTATTGCGTTCAAAATGGTCAAACTGGTCACTTCACACTTATTTTACTTTACACATCCAGAATGGGACCAGGATATAATCTCATACAAAAGCTTTACTTGCCAAACCTGAAATGCCCAGAGTGCAAATTTCCCACTTGTGGGACAAGATGAGTTTTATCTCATCTTATCTAATTTGTCTTATGGCGGGTTTCGTCTTGATATGACCAGAACAATAAAATACTGAGGGAGTTCCAGGCTAAAAGCCTCTGAAGAATAGAGGGTAATGCTCTTGGAAGCCTAGGCTTGCTCCTGGAAAGGGCTTTGGGGATTTATAGTGCCTCTTCAGTCGAGATCCAACTTCTGCTTTAACAATCTTATGGCTTTAGACCAAATGCCATTAACGCTACCTGTTAGCCCGGACGGCTGTGGAGCAGGTTACGAGCAATCTGGCCGGCTTTGAGGGCTAAATTACATTGGCTGTTAAAGCATGTTCTGCTGATTGGAGGGGGCACTGCGGAGGTTATCTTATGGGGATTATTAGGAGTGGATTTGAGATGTAAAGCTGAGCTTCAGCCCTAAACATCATTATCTGGTGTATTTTGCAGCTTATTCTCAGTACTGCGTGTCAAAAGTAATCTGAGTACTGGACTCGGGTTAACTGTTGACACTTCTGTGTGTAGGATACAAAGTCAGAAAACTTCATTGGTCCCAGAGGAAAGGACTGAAAGTGTAACAGAGTGTAAAATAACGTCCATGATAAACTCTGGAGGGAAAACCTCTAAATATTTCGTCAAATTAGGTACCTGTGGCAGGTCAGCAGATTAGTAACTTATTTTACTGTATTGTTTACATTGAAGTATTTGCAGACATCCCTGGAGACTACTGACTTAAATAATATATATTATCTGCTATGCCCTTGTGTACCGCGATAGTTTGGTTTTGCACTTCTTTTTGAAAATGGCGCTTAATGCTTACCAGGCTACTGTTAAGCAGCAAGCGCCAGTGAGCAAAAGCCCTCCACCGAGAGATAATGTCAAATAACTGTTGTGGCTCCACCCTCCCTCACACTGACGTACACACACTGACATAACTGTAGCTGAGCTTGCAGCTCGGCACACAGACGCGGAAAAAAAGAAAAATAAACAAGCATGGCCAGCACTAGCGGAACAGTTGAGAGCACAGACTTCGTACAAATCTACAGGGTGGATTTATTTTTTTTTGGTTCACTGTAGAATACAATGACCAGGGAGCCAAAACAGTTAATAGAAACACTGCTGTTTGTAAACATTGCCTAGCACGTGTCCCATACGCTAATGGAAACACATATATGCTATATGGTTAAGCACCTCAAGCATTCTGAGATAACTGTTCCTGAATGGACGACAGACTAAAAGGTAACTCACTCTATTAATGTAGATACTGATGCTTTCATGTAGTGGAGGGCAAATGAAAGAAAGTTCCTTCATGTCGCAAAAGTTGCACAACGTCACCTCTGTGTCCCAGAAACTTCTGCTGTGAGAGAATTTTCTCCACTGCAGGACACATTTTAAGTGCAAGTCACTCTTGCCTCGCTGCTGACAGTGTTGACAGGCTTATCTTCTTACAGAAGAATCTTATAATAGCAGAGGAATAAATACCTCATGCCCATAATGGCAATAATTGATAATGGACTTTACATCGTGAATGTAACTGGAGTGTGTTAACTTTGACTGCTGTGTTTAGAGCACTTGAAGAGGCACTTTTAACATTTCTAAAAATGTATTTTATATATATTTTGTAAGTTTGTATTCATTTTATTCATGAGTAAGAGGCAGTTCATTATTTGTTTTGTTGTTTTATTATTTGTAGTGAAAGTGAAAGTGACCATTTGTCATACGTGAACACACCACTGCACACAGTGTGAACAGCACGAAATTCAACCTCTGCATTTAACCCATTCACCAAGTGAAGCAGGGGACAGCCAGGAACACAGCGCCTGGGGAAAAGTGCGCGGGGACGGTACCTTGTTCAGGGTACCTCAGCGGTGCCTAGCGGCCTTGGGGACTTTCTTGGGGCCTTGGGGAACCCGGACTTTCTGGTCTCAGGGCGGATGCCTTAACCACTAGGCCATCCAGCTGGCCCCGTAGTGTTAAATACAACACTTGTGTCATTTAGCAGTGTTGCTGGAAATTGTTCAAAATAAAGATATCATTTTGGGAGAAAAAACATTGTTCTCTTTATGCACAAAACAAGAACCGAAACCGTGGCCCAAATACCGAGGTACGTGCCGTACCGTGGGATACCTGTACCGTTGCACCCCTAATATGCAGGTGCTCTTGGTATGCACCCTCCACGAAAAGCGAGGGACTACTGTATATATTACGGCATTAAGGACTTTTTTCAAGATTCTTATTTGTCCTTGCTGCTGACCAGAACCCCCCACCAACCACCCTTGGATCATCTCAGTGTTTCACTTGTTTTTCATTTTGTCCTGCTTAAAGTCCTGCATTTTTATTATTGTAGATTTAATTAATAAGGGGGTATACGGGTTTAGCCTACATTTTCTTTAAAGGTAATGCATTAAACTGAGTTTAAAATGAAAAGCGGGTAGTTACAGATTACAGATTCAGAAAAGTTTAAACTTTTGTGGTTATAACACTGTTCTGGATGTCTGTGGGTTGAGCTGTGGGTGTGTAGAGGATATCACACATGGGTCTGTAGGCGGAGTCAGTGCTCCACCTGCTCACATTCCTGCCCTTTAAAACTGAGGGGTTTTCCCAAAACAGACTCCCTGGGCTCTGATTCAGGGCGAGACCTGCTGTAGCATGAAGAGTGGCAACTTTAACCACCTACATCACTGTGTGTGTGTGTGTGTGTGTGTGTGTGTGTGTGTGTGTGTGTGTGCGTGCTGTGCAAAAGTCTTTGTGCACCCCTCATTTCCTCCTAGACAGTGTGATGAGCATCAGATGATATTCTTGGCGAACAAGGTGATTCAGAGCAAAACATAAAGATAAGAGGGGTGGCTCGAAACTTGCACAGTAGTTTATCAAAAATGTCTCTGTTTGCTGCTGTTCCAGCTACTATTCTATTATAATTAATTGTATCTCCTATTCTGATATCATATGTCCGAATGGTTCCTGTGGTGGAGTTTGGCCTTCCTTATTTCCGCCCTGAAACACGCTGACTCGTTGACTAAAGTGTTTTGAGGGGTATTGTTTTTTTTGTTGATGGTTTGGGGTCTCCCACCTCCGTCCAATCGATCAGTCATTCCCTCACAATGCGTTTCTGTGGCTCAGGTTCCCTCCAAGGTGCAGTAGGCTTTTAAAGGAGGGACAAAAAAGGGAGAAAGTTCCACTACTTCTCTCGCTCTCTTCTTTTTTCTTTTTTTTAAAAACACGTTTAACTGCGGCCCTTTCTCTTTTGTTGGGCCCCCCTAGCACCCCTGCTGGGCATTGTGGGAGAAGTCTTCCTCAGTGGGGGATTGTGGGAAAGGCCGTGGGCTCACTCATCAAGCCTGACAAAATCAATGGAGGGCTTCACAAATGGGGACCCCAGGAATCTGCCTGGCAGGAGAGCGGAGAGGAGCGTGTTTTTGGGCCAGGAGCACCAGAACACGGGGAGAAAGGGGAAGTAGAGGTGGAATTAATCCCAAAGTTTACATCAGACTGAGGCTCAAAGTGTTCCTGAATGGTTCTTCTTCTGTGTAAAACCTCTCATACTTGGTGCAAACATCATAAGTATCACGAAACACTCTTTTTCTCTCTCACACACATACATAACCACTCACACTAATGTGGTAGAGCAACAGGTCCTGTTTGGTCAAACAGACTCAACAACCTGGCATTTAGAGCTGCATAAAGTGGACAAAATATCAATATTGTAATATTGCTGCTACATATTGTGTTTGTGATGCCTTGCCTTATATTAAAGGACCTAAATATTGTTTCAAATGGTTTACTCCCCCTATCCATGCAGTCCATATATGGTCAGTAAACTACAAAAACAGCCCCTTTTCAAATCAGTTTTTGTGAATTTACATTTAAATTTATCTCCTTACTCTGGCTATAGCAGTTTAGCTCTGCTCATTCTTGCACCAATTCACCAACACCTTTAACCTTTTTTAAATTATGTGAAGACCTTGATTCATAAGATTCATTCACCCAGTAACTCTGCTATGATTGGTCAGCCTGTAAGAAACATTGTGATTGATTTAGATGTTCATTTATGTTCTGCAGTATTGAGCAGAGCTGAACCAGGTGTTTAGAATCTATTCTTTTCATAGTTTCTCGTTCCAGTGTTCAGAGTTAATTAATAAAGAAGTAAATCATGACTATTGTGGCAATGAATTTAATTTCTAAGGGCTAATTAATAAATAAATGGTCAGTTTCCATTGAGGCAACTAGGCTGTGGAGGAGGACACAATGTATAAAGTGTGCACTACAAATGCTTCTTTTACATACTACACTGTGCAAATGTGAGCCACCCCATATTTCTTCATATTTTGTTTCCAAAGATCCAGATTTTCTTTTATTTTCATGTAGTCTTGAGCAGTATTTTCAGTCCAGTCACTGAGCCTGACCAATTTCAGAGGAATGATTTTGTTTATTAAGACACATAGTGACCTACGTATGACTAATTTAAGCAGAACAAGGCACATCTAACTCCTGATGATCAGGCGGTGATTAGTATACCCGTGGCACTCATTGTATCTCAGTATGCCAAAGACAAGACAGTTTAACAGACAGAAAACAGTGTTTTTACAGCAACAAGGTGATTCAAAGCAATATATAAAGAAATGAAGGGGGCAGGCATTTTGTTCGGGTACTGTATGTATAAGCAGAGCATTTGAACAAACATGTTAGGGCTTAAATGCTCCCTGTTAGATGGATTTCAACTTTAAACTCCACCCTGTAATCCTTTCTGGAACAAGCAAATTGGCCCTTTGAGGCAGTAAGAGGAGAAGCCATTGAGGAGAAAGGAGGGGGGGCAGCTATTTGAGCTGGAGTCCAGTAATAACGGCCTAATTAATCACATCCAAATTCACATGGAATACACACATACAGTACAATAGCGCTGTTGGCGTACACTATCACATGGGTCCCCTGTCAGTTTGCTCCCTGTGGCAAGATATTCAGGTCCTATTAGGAAGATTCTTCTCAGGTGAAAGTTTAAAATGAGCTGGTTGAGCAGTTAAATTTAAAGAAAAAACCATAGTTTTTTCACTGACCCCAGATGTGGTCGATCAGTAGAGATTTGTCTTTAGTTTTTGGAGTCTAAATTTATCTTTAGTTTAGAACTGGAGCTTATACTAGAAGTCTAACAGTCACCCAAATCTTTTAATCCCCACCCTCTTCAGCTCTTCAATCAGGTAGATCAGACTTGTAGATGTGGTTTAAGACACAGTATGCCTTTCTGTGGGCTGTGAATATGAACTGAACTTCTTCGTTAAGGTGGATCAGAATTGTGGATGTGTTTTAGAACACAGTATGGAATCCTGTCTGGAGTGGGAATCAATATAGATACAGTGTACTGTGTGTGTGTGCGCGGGCGCACGCCCACATGGAATTCAGGACATTTCCACAAAGCAACTCAGGAGAGTGGGAAGTTTCGGATGTTTACAGCACATGACCTGACTTGCTGTCCTTTCCACACGCGCACACACACACACACACATGCACGCGCACACACACACACCCACACACACACACACACCCACACACGCACACACACACACACACACCGCCTCATCATCACAGGGCCAGTCTGCTCCCTGCAGACTGAGTGACGACTGGAGGGAGGAGTTTTGAAACTAAAACTATTTCTCTAAAATGTTCGTAATAATCAGTTATAGACTTATAACACATAGAGTACACATTTATACACTGTTATATACTTTTTACATGCTGGCACTCATACATTACTTATACACTATTTTGTACATGTTATATACAATTTAATATGTTATACACTATTGTCTAGACACATACACTATTCTAAAAATGAAGCACAATTATATTATACACTATAGAATAGAATAGTTATACACTATTCTGTATGTTATATACTTATATTCCCCCACTCTAATATACAATCATACACTAATATAGATTTTTAAACACTTGTGTTATATGCTGTCATATTCATGTAGTATTGTGTAGGTGTCATAAATCTATGTACATAGTTATACACTATTGTATAAACTTACATACTATTATATGCAGTTATATACTGTTATACTGTTCAACTACACTATACGCTTTCTCTCTCTCTCTTACTGTTTTTCTTTCCTATTCTTTTCTCTCTAAAGGTGATTTTGCAGTTTTTCTTCTGGAGGGTCTGGACTGTCATGAGGAGACACTGAGCTGCTCTTATTGTGCCGCAGTAAATGAAATTTCCCACTCGGTCTGAAATAGCAGGAATGTGATAACAGGAAGAATTTTCCCTCACTGTCTCTGCTATTTTTCCATGAAATGGCAATTAGACTTACTGCATTAAACTTATCCTCTCCTGCTCCCAAAATACAGAGAGAGAGGCAGAATGAGGGAGAGAGCAATAGGGAGACTAGAGCAATAGCAGAGACGAGAGGGAGACTAGAGTGATACAGAGACAAGGGTTATACAAAAACCAGAGGGAGACTAGAGCAATAGGGAGACTAGAGCGATACAGAGACTAGAGCCACACAGAGACTAGAGCGATACAGAGACTAGAGCCACACAGAGACTAGAGC
>JBBPDH010000123.1:0-11025 GCA_037974565.1 Clupeocharax schoutedeni
CAAATTAAAAAAATTAAAATACTGAAAAAAAATATAGAACATTTAAATCGCCTTCCTTCTCCTACCTGTCCTGCAGGGACCTTCGCTCACGTTGAGTCTGGGACTCAAAAATGCTGCTTCTTTGAACTTGCAGAGGTTCATGTAGGTCCTGCCATCGGATCCACACAGTGGTTCCTGGAAAATGCAAATACACTGGGCATCGTGGACGCCTCCATCTCTGCCTCCGGTGTGCTGGGGTTCCAGCTTGCATTCCATGTCTTCTCCACACACTCCATAGTGGACATTCCTGTCACCCAGGTCGCATGACTGACCCTCAAGGTTCCCGCATTCAAAGCAGCAGCCACAAGCATCACGCACCAGTCCTGCTCGGCAGCCTTGCGTCCCAGGACAAAGCTCAGGCATGCACTCCTCACATGCACTCCCATTCCTGTAATCCATTTCGTCCATCGCATCCTTGTAATAGTCGAAGGTCATGGCCAGGTCCTCGTCCATGTCATCATAAGCATATTGTGGAAAACTCTGGCTGAGTCCCAAACTCAACAGCAGGACAGGCAAGATCATCTCCCACCACGACATAATGCACCCAATACCTTCAGCTTTCTGCTCGATTACGAACTTCTGGTGGTTTCCATGTTGGTTACAAGACCTCAAATTTCTTCAGAGAGGAACAGTGAAAGGCTAAAACACAATCAAACAAACTCCACATACAAAAGTGCCTTTGAACCTAAATTTATAGACACCTACTACTGCATTCCAAGGTTCACTATCCCAGAGGAACCTTCCGAGCAAAAATTTTCAGCATGAAATAAATCAAAGTGTCCTGGAACGTTGGTTTCCACCACTTTTAAAGTGGCACTGGAAGAACCCAAGGAAATCCTATAGTGCTTAAAAATAGCAAAAACACTAAAAAGAAGAAAGTGAGTGGACAAAAGCTGAACAGTGCCCTTCAAAACATGTCATGTCTCCTAGACTTCTACTCAGTCAGAGCAGAAAAGCTACAGCTCTGCATGTCCTGCTCAGATTCCCACCCCCCGCCCTCGGCCTCCTCCTCCTCCTCTGACTTCTCCTGCTTCTGTCGATCTGCTCCAGGCTCCTTAAATCCTAACACCATCTGTGGGCTTGCAAAATAAACAAAAAATACCCCCCAACCCCCTTGCACCAACCGACAGCCTTCTTCTGCTGAAACCCACAAGAAAGCTGGAAAGCTGTCAGGTCAGTAATGGAAACCAGTTTGGAAGTCCTCATCAGCTCCACAGGGGGAGGAACTCAACATCACTGTCTTATTAAAACATTGGAGCTTCTTTTGTTTTCCAATATTTTATTACTTTTTTTTGGTTTTGGACATCGTTTTTCCCTCCGATAAATATACTGGTAAAAATTACTTGGTATAAATTCATTAACTTTACTATATAAAAGCACAATAAAGTGAAAACATTTTTTCTTTTCCTGTAGAGCAAAACCCCCTGGTTACACAGTGAAAACCTGGAATGTCCTGGAAAACTCTTCTTTTTAAACTCCAGTAGTAGTAGTGTATAGGGTTCTTCTCGACTCCATATCCAAGTCGACTCCATATCCATTCGCTTTTGAAACTGTACAGTACATTAAGAGTTGTCCCAAACAGCATTTTATACACTTATCTCTGAAATACTCAAATACTCTTTCTGAACATTTTCTGTAGGGCCAATAATGTATCATAAACGCTGCTCAGAAATGTTAAGAGATTTTCTGATTTGTCATTATCTCACATTAAGCTTCTTTAGGGGACAAGTCAAAAAAGTCAGGTTTGAGCTAAGGTGCCATGGACACCTGTGCTAAACCAAATATGAATGAATAGGAATTTATTTAACATTTTACCGCAACGTGCTTATCATTGTCCTTTTTAAAGGCTATCACTCTTGAACTGTGTTGTTTATACTACCGATTTTGTTACCAAGCTTCTGAATACTAAATGAACTGAAGTAATATTTCAGTAATCAAATTGTTCAGGCCATTCCTTTGGAAACTGCTGATTGCAACATTTAATAGCTGTCTAAACAATAATCAAATCAATTGCTTAAGCAACATCGGTACTGACACAGAGACACAAAGACACGAACAATATAAAATATATCATATACTCAAAATAAAACTATCCAGACAGTACTCTGAAAAAAAAGTGGTCAGTAAGAGATGTGGGTATAAATACTAAGTGTAAAAATTATAATTATTGCAGACACAGTTTACCATTAACACAAAAAGTGATTTGTGGTTGTCCTCTGTACTGAGTCTGCTATTCCACATAAAAATTATGTATGTAGCGATATTGCACAAGATAATACTAATGCTTTTGGTGCATTATTTTTGGTGCATTAATTTTCTTCCACCAAAGATGTTCCCCTGAGGATAGCGCCCTAGTAACTCATAAGGGAACAACTGACCGTCTGAAAGATCAACTGCCCCTGGAATGCATTTTCATCTAAATGTCCTCAGAAACTTGTGAAAAATGCCTGTGGTTGGTTAGGACACTCACAGCATAACAAGAAACATTTAGCAGTTGGCTAGAGGCTGATCTACAATCTTGCAGCCTTCTGTGATTCTACTGCAAAGCTGGAATATAGTGATAAACACACTGGGGGTGAGAGAGCTGCAGACATATATCCACTGCTGGCACCAAGAGCAGGTATTTGAAGGCATTGTCACCCCCCCCCCCACCCCCCCCCCACCCCCGGCGAGTTACCATTCCTTCCTACACCCTCTAGTGTCTCTCATATATATATAGTTCATGATCGATAGCGCCCCTCGCCATAGTCAGTTAGATGCCAGTAGATGCCTGTAGATCTGCTCTGACACCAGCCCTGCATATATCCCTCTAAGGGAAAAAGGAACCACAGGGTGGCAGACTGTGAGTGAAAGGGCCTTGATCTGGACTTTCAAGGTGCCACAAGTGCATTTGTATCTCAGGACATAAAATTACTTCAGCAGTCTCAGCTTCCAAAAAATCTGACCCGACTTTTTGCATTTGAACCTGACAAAATTCAAATGAATAATTCAGATTTCTTAACATCACACCTTTTTAAGTGGACATATTTGATGAGAGACAACTGCAGCTTCTATGGCAACATATGTTGCATGAACAGCTGACTGCTGGATATATTCCGAATTACAGAAATGCTTAAAATAGTGGTAAATTACTTTTTATTACATTCGGATTTTGGAACTACCATTTGGGCACTTGTTCATATGTCTTTTTGGTTTTAAGTTTTGAGTTCTGAAGCTTCTAATTTAAATAAAAGATACGAAAAGAAAACCCTTTATTAGTCCCACAGGTGGGAAATTTTACAGCAACAAAGTATACAGTAGAAAAGAAGAATGTAGAAGCTACAAATTAAAATAACCAATCGAATATAAAGCTATGTAATGTAAGATTCTAATATAAAAGTACACCATACTAGTGTCACACATAGATAAATATAAATATAGGCTTGTATAAATTTAAATATACACATGCACACAGTGGATATATGTAGATCAAGGACTCTTTCTCTCTCCCACTCGTCATCTAACGTTGAGTACCTTGCAGTAACAGAAACTTTAATAGAAGAAAAAAGAAGCTTAAAAGAAGATAAAAGGTCTGGTTGTTAAACAAACTGTTTCTCTCTGTCTCTCTCATTCTGTCTGTCTGTCTGTCTCTCTCTCCCTCTTTCTCCCTCTTTCTCTTTATGTCTCTTTCTCTTTCTCTCTCTCTCCCTCTCTTTCTATCTCTCTCCCTCTCTCTCTCTTTCTGCCTCTCTCTGTTACTCTCTTTCTCTGCCTCTCTCTCTTTCTCTCTCTCCCTCTCTCTCTTTCTGCCTCTCTCTGTCACTCTCTTTCTCTGCCTCTCTCTATTTCTCTTTCTCTCTCTCTCTCTCTTTCGCTCTCTCTCTGTATCTATCTGTTTCTCTCTCTTTCTCTCTCTCTCTCTCTGTCCCAGGTCTCCCCACTCATTTTTGCAACCCTGGCCTCATTGTGGGTCTGTAACTCTTGGCACAGGTTGTGCTGAATCATGCAGTAGTGAACAAAGAGCGGCTGGGCGAAATTGACAACTAATGAAATAACTTTGCGGGGCATCAAAAAGGGGAGGGCTCTGGTTGGGCTGGTGGTCTGGGGTAAAGTTTGGCGGGGGTGGAGGGTGGGGGGTGTTGGACTGAGACAGTGTGTTGGCCTCGACCCCCCCATGGTGACACCCAGCCAGCCTATTAGGACCTGATTCTGAGCGGGTTCTGAACCAAGAGCGGTTTTGGCATAGTTTCCACCCCTAGTCCGCGTGTATATATTCAGCCCCCCATGCCACACTGCACAGACTGGCACCGCGGAGCTGGTAAGACTCTAACGCCTGTTTCTCTATTCTATATGGCTTTTACAACTTTAGCGTAGTCTTGGTATCTGTTGTGTTAAGTGTGTGTTGAAACTGTCCTCAGTAGATGTTTGTGTAAAACATTGCTTTCCCTGAGGTCCAGGTGTTTTTGTGGTGAAAGTGGAAAATAAACATTTTATAAGGACAGTCGGGTTTAAGCTTTATCTGCAGTGCGGACACAGCATAACTATCTCTCTAACTAACTCTCTCATGATAAAATGATACACTTACAGCTCGTCACACCCATCCTGGTTCACTATGGCAACTGATCACCAAAACCCTGCAACCAAACAACAGCAGCCTGGATCCAGTACTTTCAAGGTGCACAAAGGACGTACAAGATTAGGGAAAAAGAAAAATACTGTTATGTGTTGTCTGTCTTTCTATATATGTAATGTATATGTTTGTGTAGGTAGAGACTTTATATTTTTCTCAGTGACTTCTGTGTTCATGTATTCTTTGTATTTTATTGTTTCATCTGTAATGTTTTACAGTTTTTATTTACATATTTTCATTTTTTTAACATTTTTATATTAACTCTCAGATTTTAGTATTTCTAGTTTAAAGCTATACTACTACTATTATTATAATGATTATGATTATAATTATATTAATTGCATTAATAATAATGAAAGATTATTATGATTCTTATTATCCTTAATATAATCATGATTATTATCTTTTTATAATAATCATTGTTGTTATTATTATAGCTATCCATTTTTAATCCTTCTCCTCTGTTCTCACTGGTTCCTCCTCAGCTGGTTATCTATGAGCAGGAGAACTTCCAGGGTCGCTGCCATGAGCTGACTGGGCCCTGTAACAACCTGCAGGAGGCGGGAGTGGAGAAAGTGGGCTCGATACTCGTGCTGTGTGGACCGTGAGTGTGTGTGTGTGTGTGTGTGTGTGTGTGTGTGTGTGTGAGAGAGAGAGAGTGTCTGAGAGAGAGAGAGGGTAGAGAGAGAAGGGTGAACAATAAAGAAGGGAAAAAAGAGCAAAAGAGCTTTAAAGAAGGAAGAAAAAAAGAAAGTGAGAGTGAAACCATCACGTAGACAGAAAAAAGAGAGAATGAGCAATATAAGAGAGAGAATGAGGGATAAAGACTGAAGACTGAGAAAAGCTGAAAGATGTGATGAATGGATAGAGACACATTACTGTATGTACTACTGTATGCACTATATACACTATTTATATGTACTTTATTGGTAGATAAAAAGAAAAATGGAAAATTGATTGCAGGTCAACAACTAAAACAGAGAGAGAAAGCAAGAGAGTGAGAAGTCAAGAGGTTGCATGATGTTTGAGATACCCTGAAACTGTGCTGTGTGTGTGTGTGTGTGTGTGTGTGTGTGTGTGTGTGTGTGTGTGTGTGTGTGTGTGTAGGTGGGTGGGGTATGAGCAGCCCAGCTGTAAGGGGGAACAGTTTGTGTTTGAGAAGGGTGAGTATCCTCGCTGGGACGCCTGGACCAATAGCCGTCGCAGTGACTGCATCTTTGCCTTCCGCCCCATCAAAGTGGTAACTAATACACACACTTTCAAATTTCAAATACCTATTCACCCTTCCTTTCTCAACTATTCTAAACCCGTAAATTTGCTGTTTGTGGGTTTACCCTTTAATTCGACTCAGAATTAAATCAGGCCAAACTCAAACACTGGACATATTTTTTCACTGCAGCTGAGGGTCTCGGCCACCAGGGGGCTACACAAGATAAAAAAATAGTAAAACCAGACTTGGCTTCCAAAAGAGCCAAACTTTCTTGTATTTTCAATGTGATTTTGAGGAACAGTTCTTTCAAAGTACTTTCAAAGTCATTTTTAGTTCAGATCCAGATAATCTGAATTGCCTGTCACAATTAAACATTTCTTCCCATTGCTTTCATTTAATCTAATCAATATGCCCAAGATAAAAGGGGGAGAAAATAGTATTTTTACAGCATGGTGATTCAAAGCTCTATTTTTGTAAGGTACTACAAATGGTTGCCTGGATAAAAATGAAGCCCTTTTATTACTTGAGCATTTTCATTGTTTGGTGCTTTAGATTTATTTCTGGTGTCTTTGTACTGAGTTAACATGATGTCAGGTTACAGTAAAACAAGTATCTTCAAAATAAAAACTGTCAAAGTAACAAGAGGAAAATATCATCAGTGTCTCATCAAAACCGTTAAAAATCACTATTTGAATCATCAGCTGCCCATTATATTAAATCTATTAAACCTTCAATGATGGGTCCTTAGAAATAGTCCAAAGACAGTAAGTGTTCTGGGGTTGTGGTCCGGCCCATCTCATTTGCTTATTCTGGTATGATGGAGTTACTGTGGACAAAGACACAGCACTCAGTCTGGTGGAGCTATTACACAGTTCTGCCCTAAAAAGAGCTAATCAGTGAAGGTGATAATTGGAAGAAGGCCCCCCCTTCCACCCCTCTTGCCATGGAGTTATACACTGTTGCCAGGACAATCTGAAATGGAACACTTTTATCTAAATGCTACAAACTATTCATGCTGCTTTTTATAATTGTGTATTTGTTGTATTTTTCAGTGTGGTAGTTTCCATTTTGGAGTTTGTAGGTCTTGTCAGGTTCAAAGACACAGGAGCCCAGTTTGCGATTATTGAAAGCGATGTGACCTCCACCATGTCTCTGTCACTCTGATATTTCAGGACAGCCAGGAGCACAAGATTGTGCTATATGAGAACCCCAACTTCGCAGGGAAGAAGATCGAGATCATAGACGATGACGTGCCCAGCTTCCACGCCCACGGCTATCAGGAGAAGGTTTCTTCAGTCCGAGTGCAGAGTGGCACGTGAGTGGGACGCCACCCATTGACAGTGGCACAAGGGACTTATTTATCACTGCCCACATGGGGGGGCACAGTTTAACTGACATGTCCAGTCTTGTAACTGTTAGGTTGGACAAGCTTTAGACCACCTGATGAGAAGCTGCAGTACTCAGTTTACTTAGCATTGCATTAAAGTAATTATCTCTAGAGATTTAAATTACATTTATTTGATATGTGTGCAAAATCAGTTTGAATAGCTGGATTGTAAACTGCTTTACAATCCAGTAGCTTGTAAGGGACTGATGTCCTACAATTTTCTTGTATTTTGTGTAAAAACACAAACCCCATTCATTTTGAATTAAATCATTTCAAATTAACAGGTTGCAATCAGGCTCAAACACTCTTCATAGCTTTTTTCCACATTAGATGAGTCCTTTAAAACTGCAACCTGCATTCATAACATTCATAAAGGTAATGAACAAAGTTCATGAAGTCAAATAATGATTGACCTTTGTTACAATAGACCTTTTTAAGGCTTTGACACCTATGTAGGCTTATGCTTATGCTATGCTACACCTATGTAGGCTTATGTTTTGAAAAGTTTATAGAGATGTAGGCTTATGAATACTGTTTTTTTTTTTTACCAGTGTTTTGCAAAGCTTGTTCAACAAAGCAGCATTAGATCGTTGGCGTAGTCTAGAAACGTCCATTTTTTAAAATAATAATATATAGTAGCAACGGGGTAATCAAGCTTAAGATTAATAACACTGAAATGAAAAGTATTTTAAAAGGTTTAACAGGTTTCTAACTATTTGTTTCTCATTTATGCTAGTTGTATCTGCTTTCTGGCCTTCAAAGTCTTTTTGTTTCGCCCACAGCTGGGTGGCCTACCAGTACCCCGGCTACAGAGGCTATCAGTACCTGTTTGAGAAGGGAGAGTATAAGGAGTGCGCCGAGTTCGGGGCTCAGCTGCCTCAGATTCAGTCCGTGAGACGCATTCGTGACATGCAGTGGCACCAGAGAGGAGCTTTCCACCCCACCAACTGAGCTTCACCCCACACCCTGAACATCTCTACCCTCCTCCAGCTGTCACTCTCCTCCCCTTCTCCTCTCCTTTGCTCCTAAATGCTGATATCTTTGATGCCCCGATTGTGTCAGTGATTCTATTTGCTACTGCTAATGAATGAATAAATAATTTAGGATTACGAGTTACTCAACTGACTTTGAGTCTTTGTTTGCCATGAACCGAAAACACCTGAGCTTCTTAGTTATGAACCACACCCAAGAAAACAGAAGTTCAGTTTATTTATTTTGGTTCACTTTAGTTTAGTTTAAATTTAACTGTATGGCAGTTTTCACAAGGCAGCTTTATGGGGATAGTGTGAGAAAAAAATGTGGGATAGTTATATGTAAAAACTCACCATGGTTTCTTGTGTGTGTGTGGTGTGTTTAATGATCGAAGTAGCATTTGGGTTGACTGACACGAAAAAGATAAAGAAAAAGGGCTGAAACTAGGTGATTTTACAAGGACACATGTGCAGGTGCTAAACATGAGGGCAGAACAGTTATGTCAATATAAATGGATACAGCAGCAGCAACAGGTACTTAGACAATATTTACAAAATGAAAAGTTAACAATTTGCAGGGCTAAAATGAAGGTTTGGCTGAAGCCACATCCCGGGGCTCTGGCAGAGACTGTTGCCATTACCTGGGCAGCCTTCCCTCTATTACCAAAGAACTAGGAGGCTAGTGACAGGGTACCAGGGGGCTGGGCAGCCACTGATGGGGTACCAGGAGGCTGGGTGTCTGAATGCACAAGACCAGGAGGCTTGACATCTAGCAATCTGGGGCCAGGAGGCTAGGTGTCTTGCAACTTGGAACCAGGACATTTGAGATCTGGCAACTCTGGACCTGGAGATCGGAGAGCCAGCTACTCAGGACCAGGAAACAGGAGGATTCACGACTCATGAGCAGAAAAATTGACCCAACAAATCAGGAACAGGAGATGAAAAAGCCAGCAACTTGGGGTCGGGAAATGGGTAAGTCGGTTGCTCGGCACCTGGTGGATTGTTAGCAAGCTACTTGAAACTGCAGACTTGGGTTCTGGCTGCGCAGAAACAGCAGACATTGCTGCCAGCTACTCTGAACCTCCCCTTCATGTATGACCTTCCTTCATAGATCATTAATTGTTTTTGTCACAGTATTACCTGCCATTTTTCCTCTGACAGCTTCTTTTTCTGGTGGACTTCTAGACTGGGGTTATCCTCCTCAGGGTTGGGTCTCTTCATGAAACCATGCGCTGCTTTAAAACTTTGAGCACCAAAGTTTTTAAAAGAGCCGATCCCAGAGCTCAATGATGAGGCCACTGAATTGAACATCCCATAGATGTTACTAATAAAGGATCTTGGGGGTGAAGCTTCTGAACCATAGTCTGAACTGTTATCAGAATGATCGTCTCCGTCCACTGTAGAGCAAAGTAAAAAATGATATGTGAGATAGCCAAAGGGGTGAGAAACAACAAAAACATTTTAATTTTGAGAAACATCAGGTGGCCTTTACATAAAATGCGTATTCAGTGGTAAACAGTGTGTTCAGAGTTGGTTTGGTGTGAATGGATTTAGTGGTACAACAGCATCTCAGTCATCCAGTGGTGCATATAAAATGCTTATAAAATGTCTTTTATAAGCAGACATTAGTCTCCAATCACCACCACTGTGAACAATTCAGATTCAGTGAGTTTCACACCAAACCTACACTGAACCTGACCTATTTACATCTTAAACACTAAGTTTTCCATTTTTCTTCTATGAAGTAACCATTTTGGAGATTTTCTGCCAAGAGAATTTAAACCATCTTACTTGTTGGGTGAGAGTGCTGCATGTTATGAGCTTTGTGGATGGGCAAGTCAGACAATTTACACATTTTTTTTAGTAATGGTTTCATCTAAAGTGTCATCCATATTGGTTGAGTCATCTTTGTTCTGGTTTTCCAAATGGCATTGACTACTGTCTGTTCTAATGTCTCAAGGCTCATGTTTCCCTCTGATCCTGGGTGTGGAGGAGTCTTTGGCACTTGTCCAAGTAAATACCCTGCTATTATCTCTTCTATCTTATCTAGCAGTTTCATAACTGGAGCACCTTTGCCATGGTCCTGGTTATTCAGGATATGATACCTATTCCCACATGTCTCAACAAGCCATTGAAGGGCCTTTCCTTCACTCTCGATGTGCTCCTCTATGGTCCAGTCACCTAGCCAGTCTCCACAGGTGATTAGCACCATGGTGTAATTCCAAATACTCTCACTCAGAAGCCTGAGATGTTCCTCCAAAGTCCTCCTCACATCCTCTGTGAATGAGGTATCTGCCTGTACAACGAGGAGCACAGCATGGGGTCCCGGAGCGCACAAAGTTACACTCCTTCTGATCTCCTGCACAGTAAATGAAGATGTTTGTGCCACACGCAAACTTCTCAGCCAGCCTGGAGCTTCTATGAGTGTGATTTGCCTGTTTCCTACTTTGCCTTGATGCTTCACACACCCAGAACTGCTTGTTAAGCTAAACACCTCACTTCCGACAATAGTGTTGCCTGCAGAACTCTTTCAAGAAAGCCTGCTTCCAAGCATCACAATCTTTCAATTCTTCAATTCTTTTAAAAATTCCACAGGAAGGTCCTTTACACCTTCAAAAGGTTCTTTACACTCAATTCTGATTTACAATGTTGGTTCTTTGGTGGCTGTGGTTCTCAAACCAGTCGTCAGGGACCCCTCAGAAGGTCCAACCCAACTCACAACAAAGAGGGATTGTCACGGGGCACGCTGTTACGCGTGGCCCCGGAGCTACCTGGAACATAACCAGACTGGAACCAGGGATCCATGTTC
>JBBPDH010000124.1:10231-27762 GCA_037974565.1 Clupeocharax schoutedeni
GTAACGCAATTTCAAATCTCTGTATGTCTGGTACGTATGGCAGATTTGACAATAAAGTTGACTTTGACTTTGACTTTACAACTATTAATAGAGTTGAATTGGAACATTTCAGAGTTATCTGACTGGTGGCCAATGGTCAGTGCAGCTGTTAAGTTTTGGTGCCCTCTCAGAACTATTCTGCCTTATGATAAAAAAAAAGTATATAAAATCCTTGCGAAAAACACAGGATCTATAAATATTAAAAAAGAGACATGTAATTGATTTAATACAGTAAAGAAATCAACAATCTTGCCAGGTCTGTTCCCACCCCAAGCTTAACTAACCAAACAAAAGGTTTGGACATTATTCAGGCTCAATACACTTCTTGTTTTGAAGTAGGAGGTTCATTTTGTATTTGTTTATCTCTATGCTTCCAAGAAAAATCTAGAGATATTTGCTATTATCAGCTTTTATTGTTTTTGAGATACTGGGCTATTCATAAAACATTAAGGACTATAGCCCCAGCTGCCCAGGCCTAACTATGCCCCTGGCTATACTTAAAGTAAATAATGGCCTAATTTTATCATATACTGTAATATTGCTACACTGCACATACTTTTAGTCATTACAAATATTGCAAAATGATTCTTTTAAGCATCACACAAAGATAAGTGGTAGGGTCTTAGATGCTTGGTCTTAAAGGTTCTTTCATTAAGACTTGGCCTTGACTTGGACTTATCTAGTCCTGGTCTTGGACTCCACAGTGATGGTCTTGACTTGAGCTCTACTCCAGAGGTAAGTAGTGTTTTTTAATAATACTTTCTGTGCAGCTTGGCAAAACTGTTAAAAAACAGACAGTGGTGGTCAGCCAGAGCCAGACTAGTAAGAGGATATATTGTTAAGACCACATGATATTGTAAAATCCAAGGTATATCCATGTTTTTAAGTACATTGACATGTTGTTTAAAAACCAAACATTCCAACAACTTGACCAGATTATCAACAAGTACAACAAATGTTTTCATAGACATGAAATGTGTCTATATTGCTCCATATTGCTGTTCTTTATTGTCTCCCAGGGAATTGCAGCAATCCCCAATTATTTCTCTTCCTAGACAAACAGTAGAAGGTGTAGTTGGGTGGACAGGCCTCAGGTGCATCTGTACCCAGTCAGGTCTCAATAAGAAATAGATGGTCCAGATTTTTTCTGGGTATTTTGTTTGTTCACATCCTCATAATAGAGCCGTGTTGATTTTGGTCTGTTTTGCATCTGAAAATGAGTTCCTGTTTATAGGAACTGTAACCAAGTTATTTATTTGTGGCCTCTTTTTAGTTCTGTTTGCAGTGCTGTGCTGAGTTGAGATGATGGGTTTTATAATCTCAGCAGGGGTAGGGGTGTAGGTAGTCATGGTGAAATATAATGCATTATTTTGTGAGCAAGTATCTGAGAACCACTGGGGTTGTGGTGCCGTCCGTCACACTCAAAGAACCCAGGACAGCCCCTGAAAAGTAATTTATAAAAGTGACCTTAAATTTGTCACATGCAGTTTTTAGCCATAAATCCAAGAACAGACAACTGATTTTTTTTTTCTCTGCCCCTTTTCTAAGTTGGAAAGGGTCCTAAAATTGCAATGCTTTCTCCGGTTTCTTTAAGAGTGCAGAAAAAAGTTTTTAAATGTGTCTTTAAAATTTCAGACTCATGGCAAGAAGTGCTGCAAATGTGTGTCACCACAGTGCTGCTGGTGTGTTTTACAAGCACAGCATGACAAAGAAACACGTTTAATAGAACATTTCTTTGAAGCTAAAACATTTCCATCAATATTTACTTCGTCTCTTATGTATTTGTAACCCCTGCTGTTATTTTAATTCTCCTGCCACACAGCTTCCAAAAAAAACCTGATCCCAAAGCTCTCAATGACATTATGTTTCCTTCCAAACAAACACTAACATCCACACAACTACCCACACACACTTCAGCTGCCTCACACATTTCTTTCTCATGTGCATCTAAAATGACTACAGGAGATATTTCTGAAGAGATTAGATTCAGTTTCCAAAACTGTATTTTAAAACGGTTAAAAGGTTAAGAAAGGAATCTCCCAACAGCTATGCAGTTCTAGACTGATCATCCCAGATCAGAAAAACATCCTCATATTTCTGCAGAAATGTCTCCTTAAGTCTTAAGTCTTAAGACTTAAGTCTCCTCTAAAGGGTTGACGCTGTATTAATGTTAAAATGGGATGTATAAAACCCTGAAAATGTTGATATTATGCTTAGCTGGTTCATTCACCACTAGCTCAGAGCAGCTAATGGTCCCGAGTAGTGTAAAGAAAAGAGATAAGAAAATAATGGGGATATGAGCCCCTCATGAACCTTGTAAAGATCGAGCTGGGTGTGCATTGCAGGTTGTCGACTGCTGGCTATGCAGTGCAGGAATTTGTCATGGCCTCACTTTTCAGGCATGGTGGTTTTCAAACTCATATAGTTGTCTGCTGCACCGAGATGCTCCTTCACCGCTGTGATCTGAAGCATTACAAATAATACATGAGCTGCATGACAATAATGTCAGTGCCAGAGGGGACTTACATGCACAGATTCACAGGAAAGCTGCTGCCTGTGTCTTTTGCACCATCTCCCAAAAGCTGGAGGGCTGAGGAAAGCACAGATCTCCACAGCACACACCATCATCTGCTACTGCAGCATAGTGTGGAATGTTACTGCAGGCTAGTTCTCAGCCTGAGCTGGTGATCTTTCTCTCTCTCTCTCTTTCTCTCTCTCTCTCTCTCTCTCTCTCTCTCTCTCTCTCTCTTTACCACCCTCTTCCCCCTCTCTCCTTCTCTCTAGTTTATCTCTTTGTCTCTCTGTGGCTCACACACACTCTCCCAAACATTCTCCCTCTCTGTCCCTCTCTTTTTTTTCTCTTTATCCCCCTCATCCCCTCACCCACTCTTTCCCTCCCTCCCTCTCTCTTTCTCTCTCTCTCTCTCTCTCTCTCTCTCGCACGCACTCTCCCACACATTCTCCCTCTCCTGCTTTCTCTATCATCACATTCATGCGCTCATGGGTAAAGACAGCTAATCAATATCCGCAGCTCAGCATCCCCGCACATATTGACTTTGTTTTCTGGAAGACTCTATAAAGAGTCCGTAGGGGAAAATCTGTCCCTTTTGAGCTCTCCCTGCAGCATGTGCACCATCTCAGCCTCTGTCCACCACACCCTGGTGACTGGGATACGTGTGTGTTTGTGTGTGTGTGTGCGTGTGTGTGTGTGTGTGTGTGTGTGTGTGGTGGGTGTGTGTGTGTGCGTGGGGAATGACATCACCTCCTTTGTAGAATTTACATTATTTATGTGCACCACTGTGTCTGACAGGAACACAAATATACAGAAGGATTCAGTACCTAGTGTAAAGTTCAGAAGAGGTAACAGCCTGCTCGCTCTGATCCAGTGGCTTTGAGCACTGTCAGATTCACAGGCAGTGATTGACACCTTTCAACATATTTCACGTGGTTGAAAGTTTTGCCACCCCTCTTGAAGTGACACCCAAGATAAAAGAATATATTCCAACATATATGGTCTAACTATACTGTACAATCATAATAAGTGATATTTAAAAACGTTTTAATCGAACCCAATTTATTTCAATGTATACTTTATGTTCAGAAATAGGCGGGCTATCCAACGAGCCAAAACAAAACACACCCTCTATATTTTGTTTGCACACATCAGGTTGTCAAAGAAGTTCCTCTTTGACAACAGCAAAAATAATCACTGCCTGAGATAAATGCACTTACTGTAGTCCAGTGATTTTTAAATTTTTCCACAAGGATTCTCTGATGGTCCACATTTTTGCTCCAGCTCAACTCATGAATTCTGTTGGTTTGTCACCCACTGCCCTAGTCTGAGTCTCAGACACTCTGCCCACATATTTATACAGATTGTGTACACACACTTCTGTGTGCCAGATTGTCCATTGAGTAATACACTTTTGCACACTTTTTGCAACAAGTAACCACTCAGCGTGAGTCACTTGACCACACAGCATGCAAAGAGCTGTCTGTTATTGGTGACTAGTTGTTTTGCATGTCTGTAAAATGGGCCCTTCTTGTCAAAGTGGGTGACTCTTGGCCAAATTAACCAATGAAATGCACCAGACTCTCACCAGACAAAAGTTACACGTCTCTCTAACAAGGCAAATTTTATTAAAACTGCTCTAAAACTGATTATAGGATGCTGTCAACACTCAACCTTTTTGAGCCCAATGGTGAATATACATATTTTTTGTAGATATAAAAGCCAACAGCAAGTAAGAAGAGTATGATACAGTAGGCCAGGTTTTCTGTAGCCTAGTACAGTAACATTTCGCATAACTGAGACATTCAAGGCAGTTCTCCACAGCAGAGCTGGACAATGAATAATGTGTAAAGTTCTGGATTTCCACAAGTGTCTCCTAAAATATATCGACTGAATATATTCAGTCCAGTCGAACAAATTCAGTCCAAATTCAGCCAAAAGTAATTGACCAAACATGAGTATTAGAAATGCAGGAGAGAAAGGACAACATTTCTAAAAATAAAAATAAATAAATAGATATCAGGGGTAGTTGCATACAACCTTCAATTAACACACAGTATGTTCAATTAGCAAACAGTCTGTGGGTAGTTCTTTTGTTTTTTATATCTATTGAGCAGTGATGAATAAAAAAAAAACAGATTATATTCATAAGAAAACAATAGACTTTGATAACAAGAGCAGCCTCACCTGTGAGGGCAGATCACATTTGCATTCAGAATCAGTCCACTGCACTCTGATAATGGGCTATCCGTTTTAATTCACTGATGTGGGAAATGGTCAGTGTGGCAGGTCAAGGCATTATGCCCAGCTCTGCACATCTGTGTTCCTGCAGGAGTTAAGGTGTGTCCACTTGCTGACACTCCAGTACCTTTCCAGTTGTAAACACAGTCTGTTGCACTTCCTGCGCACTCTAACTGCTTCAGCCCCTGCCCCACTACACTCATGAGCTTTCATTTGAAGTCCTCTGAAATCTCTTTAATGGGCTAAAATTACACTTGAACAGAATTCTTCTGTGGAGAGCAGGTAACTGAAATTGCTAGGTGTGGGCAGGTTAAAGCCACAGCTGAGTTGATTGGAACAATTACTCTCTATGAACCACTATTCTTCTATGCACTTGTTTTAAAGACTGAAACAATATATTGTTTAAAGCAAAGAATCTTTATTCTGCAAAGACAAATTATATAATTTTTTGAAATTTATAACATTTATGGCATTTAAAATGTCATTAGAGGCCCACGGTGGAGCAGTGAATTGCACTGCTGCCTCACACCTCCCAGCTGTAAACACAGTCTGTTGCACCTCCAAGGTTGAGGTTTTTGAATCTGGGTCTTGGTCTTGTGTGTGTGCATGTTCTCCTTGTGGTGGTGTGAGTTTCCTCCAGGGTCCATGGTTTTTCACACAGTCCAAAGACATTTGCGTCGAATGGTGTGTGTGTGTGTGCGTGTGCCCTGTTTTGGGCTGGCGCCCTACCCAGGATGAGTCCCTGCCTTTCGCATGTAGACCCTGGGATATGCTCTGGGTAAGGATTAAGAGGTTACAGAAAATAAATGAAATGTCAATAGGGTTCTTGCTGCTTCTAAAGTTAAGGAAACGACTGAGCCTCCCTTAGTACTGTAGCCCTCCAAGTCCAAGAGAATATAATTGGCTTCATTTTCACTGAGCCTCCACCTCAGTAATTCCGTGTGATGGCAGGGATGATGGTGGCCACCTGTTAATTGAATTGGCAGATAGTTTTGCCCTCCAAGCATATTGAGTTGGCCAGTGATGTTGAACGAGCAGTAGTTTGCAAAGATGCAATAGCGTTCCATCAGGTGTCTCAGTGGAAGCCCAGTCCTTTACTTTCCTAGCTAATTGGCCTCGTCTTTGTTCAGAGAAAACTGGGTCAAAAAAATGCATTCAAAAAATCAAAAACATACAAATAGGTGCAAAAACAAGGTGATCTAACATCTGAGCAAACCATTCCTGGAGGACCCCATGTCCTGTTTTCACTGCTCCCAACACCATCTGATCCAACGAATCAGTTAATTAAACAGCTGTTCTTGAGTTGGACTGAGTGTATAAACACTAAAGTGTGTTGGGTAGGGAGTTCTCCAGGACCAGTTTTGGGCACCAAAGCTATAAACCATTACAGTCCAACCACTAAAGTCCAGAATGACAAACATTATAATGATGATCCAGAAATAACACACAACATTTACCCAGGTGTATTTGAACAATTTATTGTAGGATTATGTCTCAAATTATGTTTTCAGATTATATTTTGTCTCGGAGCTGAATTGTAGTCCACCTTGTGCCCAATTTGGTACAATTACTGCTGTTCTAAACCTTGTTGATTTTATGTACATTAAATTAAAGAAGGTCAAGGGATGATGATTTATATGCTACAGAAAGTGAATGCTTGACAGATAAATGTTTAAAAGATGAATCACCAGCATTGGTTGGGCTGAGTCTAATGCAAAGTATTTATGAGAGTAAGTATGTTTATGTGAGCCTGGGAACAAAACTATTTCAGATTATATTGATTATACTGTATTGTGTGGATTTTCATGATTGCTTTTGCTTTTAATCCACATTCATCTTAATATCATACATTGATTTGCAATGTATACAATACAATATGCACATGATTTAATACTGCTCTAATTAAACTATTGGATTGTAAATAAATTGTGAAGAAGGTGATTTAGAAGTGTGACATCTCAATAAAGTCAACTCAGCTTTTATAGGATGTATTTTTAAACTGCTTCTCAGCTCCTGCTGCCAGTCAAAGTCCTAACGGTAATTAATGCTGATGTGCATGCCTGGATATTATAACTGAATGCATCAATTAATCATCGATTTAAACTCATTTTTCTGTGCTTGGGTCCTCAGATATTCCCAGAAGCACCCAGGCATAATATTTATGCAGAGTGAGCAGTTTTGCACATTGAACAAGTACTATTTCACCTCATAAACCAGCTGGCTGACTCAGATAACACCACATCATCCTGGAGGAATGTTCCAGCGGACTCAAGTGTGTTGTTTGTTGACACCTGAAGCTCCAACACGCACTCAAACCTCACTATCCCAGGTCCACCAGATTCCAGCTGGAGAAAGCAAGATTAATAGCCCTTAGGACTTCCAAAAGGTACTAGTCCCAGTCTCTGTAAGCTTTCTCCTTACAGTAAAATGCAATGTTCTACTTGTAAGAGCACCTTAAAGGAAATTATCTGTTTCTAAAGTCTTCATGACTGTGCAGCCAGTTATGAAGATGCCCTGAGAGATGCAGTTACAAGCACTGGAACCGACTCTGCCCATATCCATTCAACGACCTACAAACTTTTTCCCAGTTCTGAAACCACAATGGACATGTTCATAAAATCTCAGGTTTCAGTGAGGCAGGAGAAAGAACAGGTAAGAGAAAAAGGAGAAATTACTTAGCATGGATGTAAAACATCTCTCACAGCAGATCTACACTTACACCAGTTTTATATGGCCATTCCATAATTATAGGGGTGTGTCCAGTACTTAGGATCTGTATTAGTGTGATATGGGCCAAAATTGTTGGAATATTAGAAAAAAGCCTAAACTATCTTGTAAATGCTTAACTGAACGTTAACTGCAGCACAAGGCTGTCTAAAATGGCTCCCTATATATTTTGCACTTTGTAGGAATTAAAATATACAGTCCTACACAAAACAGTGCATTATATATATAAAAGGTATTGCTGTATTGGTGATCTGTGTGCGCAGAACTCCATACTGGACTATTATATGGGTGTAGAAACCTAAATGTTATAACTTACAGAGCGCCCTCTAGTGGAAGCAGGACGCCATTTCAGATTCAAAGTGCATGCAGTCAGGCATAAGTTTAACAGCTTAGTTGTTTAAGAGAGGGAAAAAGACCCTCTCTTAAACATATAATGATGAACAAACTGGTAGAAATGGTCTGAAATTGCTTATCCAGATGGTAGAATTGTGTTACATTAATTACACAGGATAAGGAGAAAGACGTTATCTTGACCTGCAAAGTCATTTTTAGAGAGATGCAAGATTTAGCTATGTTTTGGGAAATCAGTCCTGCTGTAAAATCTGTCCTCAGTGCAATTTGTGTTTTTGCAATCGTGTCCTATGAGGTGATGACCTTACATTATTTATTTGACCGGTAATGCCCTTAAACACTTTAAACATCAAAACAAATAATCAGAGCCACACTACGGCTAGTTAATGCACTGTATCTTGCTCGAAGCTGTTGATTGCCTGTTTGTAAGTCAGCACACATACTCGACCAAGTGGCCATAATACTGTAGCCATGCTCTGAGGCAGAGTACATAGCTGTTCTCCAAGGTCATGGCTGTTTGGAAATGACCCATACTTCAAGTCTCTATAATTGCTCACCTGTTAGAAATGACACCTCAAATCATAGTGTCAAACTGTGTTAAGATGCTGAACACGGCACTTTGTACCGGTGTGACATTTGGAATCCTAAGCAATTGCAAATCAGCCCAACATCTCACCGCTCAGACAGCATTCTCAAAACCTGCCGTTCTGATCTGGCAGCCGAGCAGTGAAAATACAAGACATTCAAAGTGTTAAACATGCTTGAGGGGGTATTATAACTCACAGGGCCGCTCATCTCCCGCATTTGGTTTTTATAAAACATCTAATTCTGAATCGTCCTCCTTCTGAAACTGAAAGAGCAAATGGACAAGAGCGATTTACAGATGAAGTGGGATTGCATGCTCTAGTACTTAGTAAAGGTTTTCACCCAGATGAGTCAGGTTGAATAATAACAAGAGAGAATTGGATCTGTATGTTCTTTGAGAGACGTAAAGGATCATGGTTGAGAGGGAATTTAGAACAGGCAGTTTTAATGCCTACAAAAGTTAATGATCAGGCCCTTTTTTGCCTGTAATTTGCTGTTTGCTGATAAGACTCAATAGGCGGCATGCCAAAAGGCAGGAGAGGTTATGAATGAAAAAGGTGATGTTTATCAGCATTTGAAGCTGTGAAAGATTACACTCTTTAGCTGTCTCTTCTGTTTGTGTCAGGAGTTCTTTATTTAAAGCTATTCTTGCTTTGAGGCTCTGTCGGAGGCCTGAAGATGCTTTTTACTTGATGTACATACATACACACACACACACACACACACATACACACACACACCTACATACACACACATACACACACACTATACACACACATAAACAATTATTTTAATTATTATTAGTAGTAGTATAAGTATTATTAGTAGTATTATTATCATTATCGTTATTATTATTATAGTTGTTGTTTTTGTTGTTGTTCATGTTATTATCATTACTAATATCATAATTATTATTAACATTATATTATTATTATTATTATTACTATTATTATTTTATTATTATTATTATTATTATTATTATTATTAATAATAATAATAATAATAATAATAATACCGCTCTGGATCAGGCTTTGGTCACTCTGCATATTAGAAGAAAAAGAAGGCTGGAGGCAGTCGAATCTTGCAGTGTCCCGTGAAGCTTTATTTTATAAAAAAAAAAGAATTACCAAAAAATTACCACAAAAACTCAGATACAAACTTAGAAAATAATTTTGGGCCACAATAATACACAACATTCTTACCTAATATGATAAGAAAACACATGTTTTTATATATTACCCCTAGCTCCAATACCACTTATTGACATTTTTGAATATCCTGAAGTTCTTGTTCCTCTGTACATGGTCACAGATACGACAAGCATGCTCTTGACCAAATGCGGAATATCTCATAGTATATTCTTTTCTCCAAGAAAATAACTTCTCGTACGTTGTCTGGTTCTGATCCAGACGTTTCAGATGTTCTGCCAGTTCCTGAGGGGTTTTGAAGTCATCCACATGGATGAAGGAGTCTGCTGGCATAAATTCCTCGTAGTTCTCCCTGGGTGGACCGAGAACCACAGGAACCGTGCCGAGTTTCAGTGGGTTGAAGGTCTTCTCTGTGATGTAGTCTCTGTGGATGGAGTTCTCAAAAGACAGGTAGAATTTGCAGCTTGAGACAACTTCAGAGTAATTATTACGGTCAATCAATCTCCCAAAGTGTCGTCCGTAGGTTTCTATTTTGATGTGTTTGCTCAGTTCATTAAAGTAACCCACTCGCCTGTATTTGTTGTTCCAGTTGCTGACAATCCAGCAGACAAATTTGCTTTTCACTGGAATCTTGAATGCTTTTATCTGTTCTTTAGAAGCCTCTACAAGTCGTCCGTAGGGCACCCAGATGTCTGAGTCTCGACGGTAGTTTGAGGTCAGGTTGAACAAGTCCTCTGCTCCAGCCAGTTGTGGTGTGTTAGTTGGAGACTCCATGTTCATCCACACCCATTTCTGTCCTGGAGGTCTTGGGAGTGTTTTCAGGTAAGGTAAATCACCACCGATATCTCTGACATGGAACATCACACTGTGGGCTTTGTCCAACTGACCCCTGTCCACTGTTAAACGGCAGCCCTTGATGCCATACGCTGACTCGCATAAGTTCAACTTAAACATTGGGGCAGGATGCCAGTTCCAGATTAAGACAACTGTCTCTGGTTCCGGAACCTTTGGGACAATGTCTTTTTCCAGGTGAGGTGATGGTGTGTTTGGAGTATTTTCCTGGACCAGTGTGTGGTTAATGGAACACTCATTAGTGGCTTGGGTTTGGTTCTTCCCCTGAAGAACGCTTCGGCACTTCTCGGTACAGAGATCCTGTTTGGGTACAGAGTTCTCGGTGCCGGACCGCCAGCTCATGGTGGGCTTGTAGTAGAGGAGGAACAGAGCAGCAGAGCAGAGCAGCAGGACGCTGGCCACCACGATGCTCCTGTGAGGTCCAGAAAGACCATTTGACGTCATTTCTTAGCCTTGAGGGAAGAGAGAGAGAACACATGAGGGACTGCGCTTGCACGTCTATAGGGGCAGCTGGTAGCCTAGTGGTTAGGGCACTCGCCCTGCGACCAGAAAGTCCAGGGTCGATTCCCAAGACCGCTAGGCACCTTTGAGGTACCCTGAGCAAGGTACCGTCCCCACACACTGCTCCCCAGGCGCTGTGTTCATAGCTGCCCCCTGCTTCACTTGGTGAATGGGTTAAATGCAGAGGAAGAATTTTGTGCTGTTCACACTGTGTGTTCACACTGTGTGTTCATTATCACTTAAATAATCTTTAGGAAGAACCTGCTTGGTCAGCTGAAAAGGTTCCTACCAGTTCAGCTGGCTTTTCTGCCTTAACTCAGAAAATCCAGCTGAAATTTAACAAGGAAACAATGGATCTGATCCTTTTAATATTAACAGGATCAGCTTTTAAAATTAAAACGACATTTTAAAACCAACTGCACACTTAACCCTCCTGTTATGTTGCAGGTCAAATTGACCCATTTAAAATTTTTTAAATCTGAAAAAGATAGTTAAAAGTATTTTTTCAGTATGAAACTTGTGCTTGGCTTAAGAATAATGAACATATAAAATGAAAATGGTTCATCTCACATATGTGTAACCCCCCCCTGCATGTTTATATTACATGGATGATATTCGGGTCAATTTAACCCAGACAGTCAAAATGAAGGTTAAAGGGGTCAGAAATGTAAAATACTATTTGTTTCTTTGCAACTGCGTGAACTATTTCTCCCCAATTTCACGCGCGTACGCACACGCACGCACACGCACTAATAATCTATATCAACTAGTAAAACTAATGTTTGATATGTAGGTCATTCCAATGTACATGTAAAAAAGCTTTAAAATGCAATTTTCATGAAAAAAAGTGAATTATCCTCAATGAAACATGATCGGTGAGAGGTAAAGAACACCATTACACCAAATATTGATTTAAAGGGTTAGTAATGGACTTAATATAATAAAGTATTACCAATGTTTATTGTGATATTTTGGTTTCTGACACTTTTGGATAATTAAACATGCCCCGGGTCAAATTGACCCGGGAACATTATTGGTGTTCCCGAGAAGCAAACATAACAGGATGCTTAAAAGTATACAGAGCTTTTTAAAATTATTTTAAAAAAATAAGCAATTTGGTATGAAATAGATCATTTTTTTCACATCAGTAGGAACCGTGTTTTTAAGTCAGTGTTTAAGACGGTCACTTGGGAAGGGCAACAACAACAACAATAATAATAATAATAATAATAATAATAATAATAATAATATAAACCTCTGAGGACAGTATATGTGGAGCAGGGTGTTGGCTCTCCACTGGTTCTCCACACACTGCGGGTTCTTTACAGCACAGAACCCGCACCCCCACCTCACCTACCCCCAACCCCCAAAGTAAACAGACCCTCTTCAGATCAAGAGAGCCTCATAACCCACCTGGTCCTGAAGGTCCTGCTGGAGGTCCTGAAAGTTCTAGTCCTCTCTGAGCTTCTTCACCTAGTCCTGATCAGGATCCTCTAAATAGAGCTCCAGAGTCTGAGGGACAGGAGAAGAAGCCCCGCCCACATTTACATTTATGGCATTTATCAGACGCTTTTATCCAAAGCAACTTTGGATGGTGGTATGCTGAAGGTAGGATTCAAACCTGTGACCTCTTGGTCCGGAGGCAAGTATCTTACCCACTGAGCTACCTCCACCCCCACAGGGAGGGGCGTGGCTTTGCTCCACACAGCATCAAACAGGACAAAACAGGTTTCACTCCAAGAAGCCAATGAGTGTTTTAGAGATTCAACCCCTGACGCACATACTCACACTCTACTGACATGTGAAAGCAGCCACATGTTCACCTGTCTATCTCTGCCCAGAAGAGCCCATCCTGAGGGCTCCTGTCTGAAGATGCTCCTGAAACTTCTTCCTGAAAATTCTTCCTGAAACTTCTGGTCCTGGTACCTCTGATCTTCTCTGTGGTTCTTGCTGTCCTTCAACTGTTCTGATCGACAAACTGGATCTTCTCATGGAATCAACCAGACCTCCAACACCGGACCTTCAGCCTGCATGTCAGGGCTTCAGTAAGAGCTGCTGATGTTCTCCAGTCCTGAGGATTGGAGTAATGAGGAACCAGAATATTGGTCCTCTCCTCCCCATATTGTGGCTTCCTGTCAGTTATTTAGGTTCCTCACCATCCTATGTTCTAATGAGCTCATGCTGTTTTGCTGATGAATTCAACATCACTTTACCAAAATTTAATCAAATCACCAAGAAAGGTCAATCTGTGTCCTAAACTCTAAAAAATGAGCTAGAAATGAACTGGCCTTGCAGTAAAAGTGTACTTTTTTATTATAGTTTATTAGAGATCCAAGACCACAATTATTTCTCATTTTACTGCTAATACTGATACTAATAAATCTAAAAAAATATTGATAATTATACTATGATGCACATGTGTTCTTAATTATTGGAGGTGGTATCGGCAGATACTCAAGGTTGGGGAAGTGGTATCGGCAGATACTCGAGGTTGGGGAAGTGGTATCAGCAGATACTCAAGGTTGGGGAAGTGGTATCAGCAGATACTCGAGGTTGGGGAAGTGGTATCGGCAGATACTCGAGGTTGGGGAAATGGTATCAGCAGATACTTGAGGTTGGGGAAGTGGTATCGGCAGATACTCTAGGTTGGGGAGTTGGTGTCAGCAGATACTCTAGGTTGGGGAGTTGGTATCAGCAGATACTCGGAAGATACCTGAGGTTTGGGAAGTGGTATCAGCAGATACTCGATGTTGGGGAAGTGGTATCGGCAGATACTCGAGGTTGGGGAAGTGGTATCGGCAGATACTCTAGGTTGGGCAGTTGGTATCGGCAGATACTCGGCAGATACCTGAGGTTGGGGAAGTGGTATCGGCAGACACTCGAGGTTGGGGAGTTGGTATCTGCAGATACTCGAGGTTGGGGAAGTGATATCAGCAGATACCCAAGGTTGGGTAGGTGGTATCGACAGATACTTGAGGATGGAGAAGTGGTTTTGGCACATACTCAAGATTGGGAAAGTGGTAAATATCAGTGTTTTTACTCTTCTCATCACAAGAAGTGTGAATGCTCCGAACCGTGCCGGGGTGGTTCAGGACGCCACGTTTTTGCGACGCAGCAGTTTGGAGTGAGAGGCGGGAGAGGCTTTGTTGTTTAATTCAAGTTATTTAAAGCTATGTTATTGTCTTAACACAGAGAGTCTTTAAGGTTTGAAGATGTTACACAAGCCATTTTCTATTGAAAAGTAAGTTTTATTTTATCTCACCACTTTTAAAAGTGTGACAGAGAGCTATGTTTGTTCATGTATGTACTCAACTTTATATTTAGACTAGAAAAAGTTACAAAGAATATATATTCAAAGTTACAAAGTATAAATAAGTTATGGAGTAATACATGTATGTACAAGAAGTGAGAAGACTATAAATATGGGACATCTACATTGTTTGAAAATGATATATATACAATTTTTATTTAGTGTACATTTCTTGAATTTTATTTTATATGTTAAGCCATTTCTACTTTCTTCTTTTGCACTGTCAACTTTGCTGTTGTAATAGATCTATGGGATCTATCAAAGGGTCGTCATTTCTTCTCTTATCTAATCTTCTCTGACCTCTCAACTCCTGGAGAAGAATGAGGTAATAAAACCACAAATGTCCACATTTGTGCATAGTCAGTAGTCTAAATTCATCTGAATGGTTGGTAAAAATGTGGTGTTGTTTTTTTAAATCTCACCTAATATTGACTCCACTCTGTCTTAAGACGGTCCTTAAGTTCCAATCAATTCCATATGATAAGCGAAGAAAAAGATCAGTTCAATGGGAACTTCACAGGGAGCTTCAGTTTGCATAGGGAAGGTAAATGAATTATGAAGAGTTTGTGAGAGGAACATGTCTCTTTGATGATGACATTGCAGGATACAAAAAGGGTCTAAATTCAGGGCAGTTGGTGGACTAGTGGTAAGGAAGTTGTCCCTCTGATCAGAATATTTGAATTCAAAGACTGCTAGTGGCACCACTGAGATACCCTTGAGCAAGGTACTGTCTCCACTCAATGCTCCCTGGGCGCTGTGTTTCTGGGTGCCTGCACTTGGTTAAATGCAGAGAAAGAATCTCACACTTTTCACATTGTGTGCTGTGGCATAGTGTGTTCGTGTGTGACTATAAGGGGCAACTTTAATCAACTGCTCAGCATCCCAAGGTCTTTGTGCAGCTCATATATAAAGCACAAGGGCTGTCCAGAATACTTTCTGTGTCTGAGCATAACCCCTGCTTTGCCACTGGCCTCACTTCTTTACTGGTTTGTTGAGACTGAGCTGAGCATTTGGTCTTAGCACATGGTTTGTTGAGAAAAATGGAGGCGAACACAAACATTCTGATGTGACATTTGAACAGTAAAATGATTACTTACAATCTAGAGTGACATTAAAGAACCAGTGGCCATTTCATAGAGGAAAAACATTTCGAAAAATTGACATGTAATCTTGTCAAATGAAGCCTCTGCATGTGATTGTCCTTTAGCTGACCTACACCAAAAGGTCTGGCACAATTATTAAAAGTCCTACTTGCCAACTCTGCTGCTGTCATTATAACAATGTACTTTATAGATGTACATTCATATATTTTGGTTCTGTTAAGCAATATTATAGTCTAGTGTTTGGACACCAAAAAAAGACAGATTTCATCTCTGGGGGTACATGAATGTGGGAGTCTATGAAATGCAATGAAAGTCTGCAAGGAGAGCTGGCTGGATGAACTGGCTTATGAACCATCCACTCTATTTTCCTGATGGATGAAAGGGTCAGTTGAACACTGCTGACAGAGACATAACTTCCAAATATGGCCTCTGAAGATGGTGATGAAAAATTGTAACTTCAGCTCTGGGTTCAGCTGGACAAGTTTATTGAGAAGATGCTATTATAATTACACAATAAAATAAGTATATGTACAGGGATTTGACATAAGCGGTACGCATGCAATAAATGCCGTTTGTGGTACGACAAATGCGCACCAGTTTTCAGTCTTCACCTAATCTGAGTAACTTCATACTGGATCTCTAAGTACCACCACTCAGGAAAGGAAAACCTTATAAAGAAAAATAATAATGACGTTTCAAAATATGGTTCCTGCTATATTTTACTGGGAAGGGAAGGGCCAGCACCCCAAACTGTTATCTTCCATGAAGGAGAAACCCAAGAACTGCTACGGAAAAAACTTCTGAGATATACCAGAACAGCTTCAGCCCCAGGCCCCAGTGGTGTCCCATACACGGTGTACAAGCGCTGCCCCCAACTCTTCTGTCACCTTTGGAAGATCTTAAGGGTCTTCTGGGGCAGGGTAAAGTCGCAGACCAATGGAGGTGTGCAGAGGGTGTGTGGATCCCCAAGGAAGAGAACTCCAAAGACATCAGTCAGTTTAGAACCATCTCGCTGCTTAGCGTCGAGGGCAAGATTTTCTTCAGCATCTTGTCACGAATGACTAACAGAGTTCCTTTTGAAAAATAACTATATTGACACCTCTGTTCAGAAGGGTGGGATCCCTGGAGTGCCTGGCTGTTTGGAACACACAGGAGTGGTGACACAACTTATCAGGGAAGCACGTAAAGGAAAAGGAGACCTGACCGTTTTGTGGCTGGACCTGGCCAATGCATACGGCTCCATACCTCACAAGCTTGTCAAGCTTGCCCGTAAACGATATCATGTTCCTAGCAAAGTCACAGACCTTATTCTGGATTATTACAGTAAATTCAGACTAAGAGTCACTGCGGGGTCAGGTACATCAGACTGGCTTAGGCTGGAAAAAGGTATAATAACAGGACTGGCTGCACCATCTCAGTCATCCTTTTTGCTCTCGCCATGAACATGATAGTCAAGTCGGCAGAAGTGGAATGCAGGGGTCCCCAATAAGAGCCTTTATGGATGACCTGACTGTCACCACCATGTCGGTCCCATGCAGTAGATGTATCTTCCGAGGCCTAGAGACGCTCATCACCTGAGCAAGGATGAGCTTTAAACCGGCAAAATCAAGGTCTCTAGTGCTCAAAAGGGGAAAAGTAATGGACAAGTTCCGTTTTTCACTGTCTGGAGCCACCATTCCATCCGTCACAGAGCAGCCAGTAAAGAGCTTCGGGAAGTACTTTGATCACAGCCTCAAAGATTCTTCTTCCATCCAGAAAACCAGCAAGGAGCTTGAGGACTGTCTGAGTCGGGTCGACAAATCAGGTCTGCCAGGGAGATTCAAGGCCTGGATTTACCAGCATTCTATCCTGCCCCAGATTCTGTGGCCTCTGCTGGTGTACACAGTACCCATTACAACAGTTGAGGCCATGGAGAGAAGGATCAGCAGCTACCTGCGCAGATGGCTCAGTCTCCCACGCAGTTTGAGCAGCTCTGCCCTGTATGGCACCAGTAACATCCTGCAGCTCCCAATCAGCAGCCTTGCCGAAGAGTTTATGGTGTCCAGAACACGGGAAGCGTTGCAATACAGGGAATCTAGAGACCCGAAGGTGGCATCAGCTGGTATACAGGTACGAACAGGCCGGAAATGGAGGGCAGACAAAGCTCTGGAGGTGGCTGAGTC
>JBBPDH010000124.1:36925-48131 GCA_037974565.1 Clupeocharax schoutedeni
AAAACCTGACCTGTTATCTGAAACAGTTCTTTATTGTAAAACATTTATCAGTTCATCTACTGCTGCTTTCAGCACAGTTTTTAGCAAACAGCATCACTCTCTGTAAACAAGACGTTTTTTGTGTCAAACACAGGACTGTCATTTCCCCATTCCATCTTTTCTGTATATTCATTTATTATACTGTTATTGTTTTTAAAAAAGGATAGTGGACGTATGCTTAATCTTTATAACAGAATCATCATCAGGATTTCTCAAACTGTTTACTAATTATTCCTGCTTAATTTCTCACGCATTTCCTGGAGAGAACACTGTGCTTGTAAAACCTAAATAAATAAATAAATCCTGGAAATGGAAAACATTTATTTGTTAAATAAAAAAGAAAAACAATATTCCTAACTGAAGGGGGTGGAGGGGGTAGAATTGTCAATTTATGTGGTTGACTGGAGGTCAAATGACAAAAACTACTGTTGATTTATTATGAGCTGAAATACAGGCCCCATTCCTTTAGTCGCTCATCACCATGAAGTCATTTAACTCTTATAAAGGAAGTTATGGTTAAAAAAACAGCTAAACACTTGAAAGCACTCAGGACATTTAAAAAAAAGTGAAGGAGATGGTTAGCGAGACAAAGAATGGAGAGTTTTAGCAACAAACACTCAAGGCTGGATTGGCATAATAGGAGGGAACAACTTTTCCACACTCTATCCAGAGGCTCTGGAGACACTGTTAGGATAAAGCAGGACAATCATCAAAAACACAATAATTCAACGACCACAGAATCAAGCTTTTTAGGTATGTGGCCAGACCTAAACTCCACTTTGTTTTCTGGACTACATTTTAAAAAATAATAATTTAATCTATAAAGAGATCATTTTAGTGTAATTTTTTGTGGCACACATTCTTCCCACCAGAAATTAAATGTATGGTTTCTCCCACGGCTCGAGGTTTAGAACGTTTCAAACCAGGTGTGCAGTTAGAGAGAGCATCCTTTTGTCCACAGTGTGATGACTAACTCTGGCCAGCTGTCATGCGCTCAGACCTTTTATCTCTTCTTACTTCTCAAATATTAATCAGTTAAATAACTCCCATACCGTCTTCATGATTTTCTTTTCCCTTTATTGTAACGCAGGTAGCAAATCATTCAGTGAAGTCCCGCCCATGTCACCATTGAAAACGTGAGACAGGAGGTGCAGGGTGTGGATCCCCTGGTTGTGATCGTTTCGCTCTCTGGAAAATTCCTTTCTGTGCAGTAATAATCAATACCTCCATCCATTCATCAATCCATAACTGAGGGTGTGAGTGAACTTAACCTTTTTTAAAAAAAAACATCAACTGAGAGCTACTTCACAGGTACTTAGCCAGTCAAAGGCTAACAGTTTAATACATTTTCAAATCTATATAAATGTGATTAATGAAGAAAAGGAATGGCATAAAATTAAATGTTAGACACTGCTTACGTACAGGTATGTGGGCTTCTCATATCCCTGCTCTAAAGCAACAGAGCGTTTTTTAATTCCCCGGTCCAGTAAGAGTTCTTTAAATGACTGCAGTCACTCAGAAACCGTGCAAATGAAGTAAGGTGTGGGACTCTCAAGCATCAGTTTTTGCTTTGTTTCCTGCACTGCATTTGAACTTCTGTTTCTGTCACATGTTTTTTTCTGACAGCAGAACGCATTGAATATTTTGCATAATTATCAAGATGTGGTTTTGTGTTTTTGTTGAAAATGGAAACTTGCCAACACTGGCAAGACAATGAGGACACCAATGAGGATGTAGATGATAACAAATACAAAGATGCAAGGTCCCTGGGTGCACAGGAACCCAAAGGTTATATGTAAAACTTACAACATACGTCTTTGTTTCACAGCGGAAAATAAGTGATAAGTTTCATACATAATAAAATCCATACATGACGTGACAGCAGTGAACTGTGAAAAGGTGATAACAAGCAATGTAACAGTTTTATTCTACCTAAATAAATACTTTGAATAAGTCAATGCAAAGCAAAATTGGAGGGTTAGATGAACAAAAACAGTATTTCACATTAGAGTGTTCTTATACACTATAAAAAGTGTAGCACATTTTGTGTATAAAAACTTTCTATAACATGACATAAGACAAGAGTTTTAAGTCAAGCTGGCAGTGAGAGGAGGAACAGACCCATACCCCCCTGCGCTCTCAACCCGGCCAAAGGGAAGTAGCCTTGTCTAGCTGGGTGTGTAAGTTAGCCTCTGGGGTCAAGTTGGGAAGGAGGTCTCTTGCTTGTGTTGGCAGATTTTGGCGTTGCGATGGCGGAGGAAGCAAAGGGCCAAGAGGGATGAGGGTATCAGCAGACTCGCGGATGGAAGCACGACACCGGGTCAGAGAAGCGGGTTTTTCCCCATGCTGAGAGGCACATGAGAAACGGACAAGGGACGTGCACAGTAGCAAACCGGACACTGACAGAGGGTCAGCGGCTGATGCAACTTTTGTGCCCCCAAAAGAAGCCGGCGGTAGGGCCCCCTCTGGATTTAGAGTAAGCTCTGAGAGAGGAGATGCATTGGGAGATGCAACAGCAACTGTGTGAGCTGCGAGACACAATGCTGTCTAAGCTCAGGTTGGGCCCCCCCAAGCCAGAACTGAAAGTTGATTTGGTGCCCCCACCGCTGCATCAGAGTGGGAGGACGTCACTGCGGGCAGGTGGCCCTCATGGGATGAACTACTGTCTGTAGTGTGGTGAGTCTGGCCAAGCGGCCAGTGGAATCCGCAATCACCAGGAGGGGTGCAGCCAGAGACACAAGCTGAGCCAGCTGCAGCGGCCCTTAGAGAGGCTGTCGTCAGGGAGAGCCTCATCCTCGAGGTGTTGGCTGCTGGGAGGCCAGTCCCTTGCATTCTAGACACCGGGTCTCAGGTAACCCTATTTAGTAAGAGCTTGTATATGCAGTGCATTGGGGATGCTCAAGTCCAGGATGCTTGTTGAGGTCCCCTGGTTGACCCTGAAAGCAGTGAATGGGCTATCGCTCCCGTATGTGGGTTATGCGGTGTTGAACTTCACAGTCGCCAGGGTTGAGATACCCCAGAGAGGAGTGCTGATTGTGGAGGACCAGCACTTGCTGGCCCAATACAGGCTTTTGTATATGAATGTGATTAGGCATTGCTGGGAGACACTTAATGCCCAGTGTCTCTGTTCCGTGTTGCTCTCCCTAGGAACAATCGGTGGGTATAGGACCAGGCCTTCTCGTCTCGAGGCCGTAGTGGAGCAGGGACCATGTGAGCAGGCAGCCCGGCTGAGGATGGAGCGGCCCAGGGTGTTGCCCCCCTCTTCTGAAGAAGTGTGGGCATAAGTGCCCCTAAGCCAGCTGAAGGATGAAGAGCAGGTGCTGCTAGAAGATTATTGGGTGGGGGGCAGCAAGAATAGTTTGTGGGCTGTGCCACCTCCAGTGTATGTGGAGGAAGGGTGCCGCACAGGATGTGCAACCTTCACCCTTATCCAGTGGAGCTCCCCCCTCGTCGTCCGTTGGCCCGAATGGAGATAATTAAGCCAGGTAGTGTGCAGGCATGAAAAGAGATTGTGCTTCCTCCACCCAGGGGAGGGGTGCTGGAGGTTGAGGTGCAGCCTGTGACCAGGGCCCTCCCAGAACAGCTGAGTGCCTTGGTGGAGAAAGGAGAAGGTCTGACAGCAGAACGGGACCGGCAGCTGCAGGAGCTGCTTGAGCGGTGGTGTGGAGTGTTTGCACAGCACAAAGAAGATTATGGTCGAACTGATACTGTGTACCACTATATTCCCACAGGAGTGGCTGCCACCATTCGAGAGCGATTCCGCCCTGTCCCACCTGATGCGTACCCACTCCCCTGGATAGAGGAATCCCTGACAGGGATAGAATGGGCAGCCTGGTATTCCACTTTGGAGGTTCACCCAAAGAAAAGACTGCCTTTGCCACCCCCATGGGCCTACACTGCCCTCCATAATTAATGGCACCCCTGGTTAAGGTGTGTTAAAATCCTTAAAATAAAGTCAATTTTTATTGCAGAAGCATATTCTCACACTGAAAATTGTAGAAAAATATAACATTCAACCTCAAGTGAATTTTAAGAGGAAAAAAAACTCCCTATGAAATACTGACTAAGAAATAATAATTTTTCATACAATCACCTGTTCCACAATTACTGGCACCCCTAACAATTTTTAGGAAATAAATGTAAATTAAGTATTTCATTGAAGTCTGTTATTTCTACAGTAGTTCACAAAGTTGATCGGAGTATCTAGGAACATTTAATTAGTAATTCATCACTTCCTGTTTCCCTGGGGTATAAATATGACATGACACAGAGGCCATTTCTCTTATCCACTCTTCAACATGAGAAAGACAAAGGAACACACCATTCAAGTAAGGGAGACGTGCGTCGACCTTCACAAGTCAGGCAATGGCTACAAGATAATAGCCACTCGCCTGCACCTGCCCATATCTACTGTCAGAGGAATCATTATGAAGTTTAACTGGAACAGTGGGAAACAAGCCTGAATGAGGAAGCAAGTTTATTTTGCCTCCAATGCAAAGTGAGGAGGATGGTAAGAGAAATAGAAAGTTCTCCAAACCTCACTGTTCAAGAATTGCAACAAATGGTAGAATCTTGGGGTCACAATGTCTCCAAAACAACCATCAGGTTCTATCTACATGCCAACAAGCTGTTAAGGAGGCATGCACAAAAATAAACTCTTCTCACTCCCATCGGTGATCCAGAGGCCCTGGGAACCTTGTTGTGTTCCCTGGGCCTCTGAAATGTGTTAAAATACCAGGACATTTTAAAGCAAAATCTAGTGTCCAAAACTGAAGATGGGTCATCACTGGGTCTTTCAGCAAGATAATGACCCTAAACATGTGGCCAAATCTACACAGAAATGGTTCACCAGACACAGAATCAAACTCCTGCCATGGCCATCTCAGTCCCCAGACCTCAACCCCATTGAAAACCTGTGGAGTGAGCTGAAGTGGAGAGTGCAATGTTGTACAAAGTATTAACATCAGGGGTGCTAATAATTGTAGTACACATGATTTGATGTAAAATAAATATTTCTTAATGTGGGATTTGTTTTCCCACTGAATAAATGCACTTGAATTAAAGTTGGATTTTCCTTTTTTTCATTGTGGTCCTATATTATCTAGAACAAAACTGAATTCATTAGAAGCTAAAGAACAAATCTTAACCGGCGGTGCCAATAATTATGGAAGGCAGTGTATATCAATTTGAACATATACCATTTGGTTTATGTAACGTGCCCGCAATGTTTCAGGGGCTGATGCAACGATGTTTGGATGAGCAAGTACATGACTTTTTATTGATCTGTTTGGATGATGTGATCGTGTACTCCTCTGATTTCAGGTTGCATCTCACCTAGAAAACATATTCCGCCACTTGGAGGCCCATGGATTGAAGTTGCAGCCCAAGAGGTGCAGGCTTTTTCAGCGAACTATTCGTTACCTGGGCAATGTTGTCATTTAGGATGGCATGAGCACCGACCCTGAGGAGATTGAGGTGGTTTATTCCGGGGTTCGCAAAGAAGCCCGCTGCCCTTCAGGTGCTGCTGAGAGGAGTCAGGGCAGCCTTGTGGACTGAAGTTTCACGGACTGAAGAGTGTGAGCAAGCCTTTAAAGAACTAAGCTAACTTTGGTGGAAGCTCTGGTGTTGGCTTATGTTGACTGTACACTGCCTTTTCGACTGTACACTGACACGAGCCTGCGAGGACTGGTGGTAGTGTTCACTCAGGTGTGGCAAAGTTTGGCAAATTTATTCTTATTTTTCACTATTCGGGGAACAGACACAGTTTCTATGGGACAAGCTGTATGTGCACATCTATCAGTATGGTAAGTTGTAGTGTGGCTAATCGGATTGAATTCTGAGGTATAACTCACAGGCAGTCAGATGGTTAGAAGTGTCCTGGAGATGTTATCCGAAAGGACTGCTGCTCCAGCTCTGCTGTGGGGTAGGCCATCGGTGTGGTAGATCCTAGGACGCTCACAAAAAACATTCCAGTTATCAACAAAGAGTAGTCTCTGTTTTTTGTCCCCTCTGTCCCCTTTGGTTGGCCAGGTAGGGAGGAAGGGGGCTGTCCACCGGGGCGGAAAGTATACTTCCCTGTGTGAGAGCCTCCATTCATGTCCTGTGTGACTCAGAGATCCTAAAGGGGAGGGAAATCAAACTTATTTGGACCAAAATAGTTACAATTGGTTGGGGTCTTGCCACCCTAGGCCACCACACACATACTCAACACTATTAAGTATTGACCAAATAAACAGCTGAGGTTCACATGTACTATTTACATAGCAGTATTATATAAAATGTATTTAACACAATTCCATCTGAATCAGTCCCCAAAAATCATCTATCTGGTCCTACTGGTTTAGGAAAAAAAATCAAAAAGAAGAAATCCGAGATAAAAATTTGTCAGTTTATGTCAACCGGAGTGACGTACTCCTCCTCCTATCAATGTCCATAGATCCACCTAAGCATACCCAGGTTACATTCCCATATGGGTACCTAATGGGCACAATATGGGTCATAATATGGGTGGACCCACATGGGGCCCATGAAATTCTGCACCCAAAATTCATATGGGGCCCATGTAGGCCAGCCCAGATAACCCAAATGGGCAGAATTTGAATTGAATCAGAATTTGAATTGAACCCATATGAGTAAAAATGCTAGTAATTTTTGAGAATCCACACATTAGCCACATAGGCCATAAATCAATGGTCATAATTGGATTAACTAATATGTTAAAATGTTGAATTTGTCGGAGGACCACATGTAACAGATGTAGAAATTAATGTAGAGGATGGACCCAATTTGGCCAGCTATAAGGAAGACTTTAAATTAAAGTGTAACTTAAAGGTAACTTAAGCAATGAAAATGGATTAACCTGAATTATTTCTCAAAATGAATGTTTATTTAAGTTCGTTCAAGTTACATTTTTACATTTTAAATAAAACATTCCCCAATTGTACCAAAATGGCCTCAAAACTGGTCATTTTATGTCCACATAGGCCACAAATAAAGGGACAGAATCTGGATTAATGACCAATTAAGTTCAAAAACCAACACCTTTTGTTGCCAAAAAGGTGCCATTTGAAAGCATGCAACTAAAACTGTCTAAAGTACTAATCTGATAAAATTATTACTTGATTGAAGCTTACTTTAAACCCACAAAAACAAGCAAAAGAGTCGACAGCATTCTGAAAGTGCACCTATAAAATTAAACAGAACATGTATGTTTAATAAAACAATCATACATTTTTAGTCAGTTTCATTTCTCCTTTCTTTTACATGTGAATTGATGTCCAGATCTGTGCCAGCATTTTACAGCTCTTCTGTCTCCTTGGCTCACACATGTGAATCTGGAAGAAACATATGAGCAAAATTTTAAAAATATTTCCCAATTAACACGTGAACATTTTCTTTAAAACAGCTGTTCTTTACTTGTCATCATATTTTAATACAATTTTGAGGATAATGTAAGGTAAAACTAGCCCTATGTGCATGCATGGTATACATTTTACCTCATAAATGTGTTTTATATTTTGGTTCAAGTTTCAAAAATTGTTCAAGTTCATGACTAGAATTATGAAGCACAAACGGATGACTTTAAAATCAAATTCATGACTACCAATATGAACAGGCTTTAAAAATCAAGCTAATGACTAAAACTGATAGAAAAATGGGCGACTTTAAAAAGTTCATGATGAGAATTATGGCACCCAAAGGGCTGACTTCAAGTTAAATCAAGTTAATCACAAGAATTACACCTTGACATAAAGCACTCAGGCTAAGGATATACAAAACTAGACGCAAAAGCGTGAGCCATTATATGCGTTTCAAAGCTAAAAGTGGGTTTTCAATGCTAACATAAAACCTCGGACAATCATGTATTACAAAAAATAAACCGAATAATTACTCACCTAAAACACACTACCAGCTAAACAACTGCAGTAGCCCGACTGCTTTCATAGCAGGAGAAAAGTTGTGAGGAAAAGATGCTGTAGGACGCATGTGCAAAGACGTGCTTATGTCAGAGATGCAGGACGATTGGCTACCCCATATCTGAGCGTGTTGTGTTGATTTTGATTGGTGGAAGGTGTCAGTGCGGGTGTCAACTTTAGGCCGGTGATAGGCCAGTGTTAAATGGCGTGAGGTTCGGTCTTGGGAGCGGTCTTGACAGATGAGATTGTTTCCCGCCAACTTCTTCTCCAAACACTTTATATTATGCATCCCTAAAGGGTCTACACAAAGTAGCTCTCATTTTAGTGAACTGTAGCCTGATTTAGATGGCAAAATGGGCAAAATATATATATATAAAAAAGTCTGTGCAATACATATAGCATGACAGTAATAAGATTAATGCAAGGAGAGATTTTTAAACACTAACTCATCTTGAATGTTTTTTCTGCAGTTTTTGTGTATCTAACTGACTGAATAAATATGAATATTTTTTCTCTGTTTTTTCAGAGGATGTGCAGTTGTGTAATATTTTTTCCTTCTGACTGAATAACTGTCTACACAGATTATTCCCATTTGCACTCATACCATGCAGCCTATATTTACCCCATAAGTGGTCGGCCAAACACTTCCCATTTGATACCCTTACCATGCAGCCTATATTTACCCCATGTGAGTTGGCCCAGATTTAATATACATGTCATCCTGCCCATATATAAACTATACATGATTGCCCAGATACTTTCCATTTGATACCCAGATCAGCCCATATTTACCCCATATGTGGTTGCCCAGATACTTTTCATTTGATACCCATATAATTTAACCCATTTGTACCCAACATCTGTTTTCCCAGACAATTCCCTAGTTAATTAGGGTTAACCCATATGGGCACCATATGGTAAACATGTGATCTGGGTCAACCAGGTAGCCCAGGTTTTTCTTACATGGGGCCCATATGGGAATGTAACCTGGGTAATGCAAGGAGGGATTTTTAAACCCTAACTCATCTCGAATGTTTTTTTCTGCAGTGTTTTGTGTATCTAACTGACTGAATAAATATGAATATTTTTTCTCTGGTTTTTCAGAGGATGTGCAGTTGTTTTTTTCCATCTGGCTGAAAAACTGCTTACACAGATTATTCCCATTTGATACTCGTATCATGCAGCCCATGTTTACCCCATGTGAGTTGGCCCAGATTTTTCCCATTTAATATACATGTCATCCTGCCCATATATAAACTATACATGATTGCCCAGATACTTTCCATTTGATACCCAGATCAGCCCATATTTACCCCATATGTGGCTGCCCAGATACTTTTCATTTGATACCCATATAATTTAACCCATTTGTACCCAACATCTGTTTTCCCAGACAATTAATTAAAGTTAACCCATATGGGCACCATATGGTAAATATGTGATCTGGGTCAATCCAGGTAGCCCAGGTCTTTCTTACATGGGGCCCACATGGGAATGTTACCTGGGTAGTGACAGGGAGGGAGAACACAAATAAACACACTACGTGGCACGTAACATTCAGTTTAGTATGGTTTCTCACTGGTCCAGCTGCTTTTTCTTTCAGTCACATATAAGGCTTGATAAGGGGCAGCTCCCAAGCAACACCCTTGAATTTCTACTTGGAAAGGAGCTATACTAAGCCATTATAGTGAGGTCCAATAGTGATTGGAAATTTAGCTAATGCTCATTACTTCATTTGTGTTGTCTACCTCAAGAATCATGTTTCTTCTCTTGTTCTCAAGTGAGTGCCACTCTGTATTTTACTTTAAATGCTAAACACTATTGCAAATATTTTATACATGATTTAATACATTGTCAGAATTGGCTTTATAGGTTCCATTAAAATTATAAGAAGGTCCAATTTCAGCAGTAATTGTTACATCAGATTTGTTTTGACTTTTTTAAATATCTGTGTCTCTCTCAGGCTTCCTCACCCTGTCCTCCTGCCTTTCTCGACAATATTACTTTGTGAATTATAGTGTGAACTGGAAATACGCTCTGGCATACTGCAGACAGTACTACACTGACCTGGCTACTATTGAGAACACAAACGACACACACAGTTTGATTGGGGCAGTAAACAGCAGCTACAGTGGCCTGGTTTGGATTGGGCTGTACGATGATATACAAAATGGCTGGAGATGGTAAAACCAAATTGCTTTACATTTTAAATGTTAAGCAAGTTTAGCAGAGGCTGATTTTAATTTGAGTTTTCTTGCTTATAGAGATGAACAACAATTTTGTTATGGGCCAATCAGCTATGACTGTTTCTGCTGCTCGTCAGTACTGTAGACAATATCATACAGACCTGGCCAGCATCAGACCAAACCAACATGTCTGGATCGGTCTTTACAGAACTAGAACATGGTCATACCAGAGCAACTCCACTTATGAGAACTGGCTGAGTGAACAACCTGATAATGCAAACTTTAACACTGTACCACTGCATCTCTGAGTGACTCCGGCCAGTGGACTGATGAGAACTGCAATCATATACTTCCTTTTGTCTGTTATAAAGGTGAGTTATTCTTCATGAGGAGAAAATTGCATTTGATGACTTTTGTTCAGGTTTAAAAAAACTTAAATTTCCTTTTTCTCTATTACAGCACCATCTGTGAGTGTTGTTACTTTATAATCCCTTCAAACAAATAATGCAGAAAAGATATTTATACACAAATCTTAAGGAGTTGTACTGTGTACAGAATTTCTGCTTGCCGTCTACTGAAATGTACAGAAGTTCATTATCCGTGAATAGATAAGACTGAACCGTTTCTATTTTTTTCTGCTCAGTAAATGTGATGTTGCGGGTTAGATTCACCTGTGGAAGAAATCTAACTGAGTCAGAGATGCAAAATGAGGCGGTGCAGCAAGTAAGAATGTGTTGAATTAACATAAATACTATTAAACCTTATTAAACCATGAAGCATGAATGTTTACTCTTCTTTATTTTGTCAGCTCCAGGCACAACTGATCAACCAATGACTTTCAAGCAACATGACGATGCATTTAAAAAAAACTTCTCAAGAAAACTCCCACACTCTCATGGTGGCGTCAGATATAAACGAAAATTACACAAGCACATAGCGAGTGTTGAGTTATTTATAGGTGCTCATAGAACTATGTACAAGAAGAGGAAAACAAAACATAAACAAAAGGACAGCACTCGTGCTCCAAAACAAAACAGGGAAATGCAGGCAGAGAGATCCAGGAAA
>JBBPDH010000124.1:147985-175510 GCA_037974565.1 Clupeocharax schoutedeni
TAGATAGATAGATAGATAGATAGATAGATAGATAGATAGATAGATAGATAGATAGATAGATAGATAGATAGATAGCAGTTTGTTATCAGACTTCAAAATAATTTTCTTTGACGAAAATGTCATGAAATAAGTACAAAGGTTTGCATTTATACTTGCCTCCCTTGTCTAAATGAAGGTTTTACTTTTCGCTTGAGACAAATACCATACTGTTTTCCTAACTTTCTTTCTGTGCTCATATTGGAGTGAGTGCCATTTATTATTATTCCAAAGAAACTGAGTAAAGAGACGCGCCGTCCTCCACAGTTTAACATTATAAAGACGCAGGATGAATTAACATTTGAAATAAAAGGTTTTGCGTTCTAATTATTAAAAAATTCACCTTCAACAGATTATTTTTCATCCGACAAGAATCGGCATTATATAATTTTTTTTAATAATAGCAAAAACATTTATACTGAAACGTTTCGTGATCTTTGTTGACCACACTGTAAAACATAATGACCATGTCCTCACAGACAACACTCTGTCCAGATGAGCAATAATCATGTATTTTTGGACCAAGCGGACTTGGGAAGTGAACTTTTACAGCTGATATATCAACAATGATTAGATATTTACCTGAAAGTTGTCGTAGTGTGACGAGGGCACTGTCCCTCTTCAGACAGTAAGAGTCATTCAGCAGTATTTTTTTTAAAAATCCACGGCATTGACATTGATCGGAAAGGCGCCACCGTGTGGAGGAAGTGCCAGTTGTCAGAACTTCAAAACCTTCCAGCCGAGCAGCCGACCCAGAGACAAATGCCGGAAAAGTCAGAGAACAAAAAGCTTTCAGCGATTCCAGTCGCCGTTTTCAAGCTCTTAGTCACAGTTAATAACCTTGGTTCTCAGACGGTTTATTGCACCCGCACTCCAATTGTACAAATGCTCCAGACTAAGTCAGGTTTTATGGCCGGGCAGCTACAGCAGAGGTGGTGGGGGTGGGGTGTGTGTGTGCCGCAATGAGCTCAAGAATTCCGCAGAGTCTCAAAAGGATGCGCAACGCAGGGCTGAGTAAAACAGTACTCATTAGCTCATGGTTGTCTTTATTTATTAGACTTCAGAATGGCCTGAGTCGTTACTGGGTTTGTGACCTCTCTCATCACATATCGTCTGTAAAACGGTATTTGAAGCTACAATGAAAGTCAACATTTATTGTTGTAGTTCACTTAGATTGTTTCCTAGATTTCATGACGAACACTGGACCATTGAATCAAAGCGCTGTCAGCCCTGCATTAAGTCATTTCGGAGGTGGAAACCAAAGCAAGTGTTTTTAGAGCCGATTTGATTCACTGGCCCATCCATCGCCATGTTTGGGGCAGTTCCGTAATGGATACGAGGCATTAATGATGGCAGCTATTTGATCCCCGAATCAATTTGAACTCTCGCTGGCAATAAAAAATATCCATCAAACATCTGATCCTACATAAGAGGGGAAAAAGTAAAAACGGGACATGTTACAAGAGGTCGATTTATACAACGAGATGTCAACGCCCTTAAAAACCACACAAACCAAATGTTTCTTCAGAATGACGTATCACATATCTGGAAAATTGCAATGTAACATATACATAACCTGAAGATTTTGTAAAATAATGTCCTGTGCAGTGTTCTCATCCCGTTTGTCTATTGCCTTTAAGTCACGGCGTTTAGAAAACGTTGCGATTTGTTTACGCTATATCACATCAGTAACGATCAACACCCATCTTTAGGCTCGCGAAAGCCTAACATACAAAAACAATTTCAAGTAAAACATAATGCGAAAGTTAGCATTTCTACTCGAAAATAAAACAGAAATCAACAAAGATATTGCTAGTAGGTCTCTCAGAAATTGTGCGAGTTATTTAAACAGGTGTGACCATTATAATGCCAAATATAATAAGAAAGTAGTACTGCTGAAACTAAATGACACTTTCCTGCAGTGCAAGTATTGCCCTCCTCCAGAAAGATTTTACACAGTTTGAGGAGTAGTTTTTTGTTGTATTGCCACATTTATAAATATGTATGAAGTACAAGCTTTGGTCAGAAAATAAAACCATAAAACACCAAAAAGACACAAAAAGAACCCTGTAACATTTATCTGAGATATGCGATACAATAATAATAATTATCATTATTATAATTATAATTATAATATGTAACAATAATGCACACTCTGCATAGATGGTGATGAAAATGAGGTTTGTCAGATTGGGCTTCAGATCCGCTCTCACTCTGGGAATGTGCTGCGGCGAACTTGAAATTAACCATGCCTGGGGTCCGCTCCTTTAGAGCAAAGGGTTCGTAGAATAGTACTGTAAGCGGTCCCTGTTTAACTTCTTCTCTTTCATCCTCCTGTTCTGAAACCAAATTTTGACTTGGCGGTCGGTGAGATTAAGCATCCTGGAGAGCTGCAGCCGCTTCTCTTTGTTGATATAAACACTGAAGAAAAATTCTCTTTCCAGTTCCCTGATTTGGTATTTGGAGTAAGGGCATCTCTTTTTGCGCGTTTTCTGTCCAGCTGGAAAAAGACAATTAGAGTTGTTTAGATTCACCAAATAAACATGCAAAATATGCTAACTGTAACTGTGAACATTTTGGGTGTATTTTGTTGATTATTTATATAGTCTTTATTTGTCGTTTAACGTCATAATGTATAGCGCAAAAGATCTGAGATCCGCTATGTAATAGCTTACTGACTTGCTATAGTTCACACCGCACCTGGGGAGAATCTGTGGTTAGTTCTTAAAGGCTGCCTAAAGACACAGTTTGCATCGTGCATTGCTTGTGAAACAGTACATTAATTACCAGAGCGTCTTAGTAAACAGCTCTGAAACGTTAGAGGTTTCATTTCAGACTAGTCATTCCTTAGAATTTACCTTCACAGGTGCATTAGCTGTAAAGTATAGGATGTCTTAACAAATTATTCATGATACAATCAAATCAAAAGATCACGTCACATAGAAACTCCAACGAAGTATAAATCTTTGTTGCAGCCGCGCGTTGATGTGTGTTGACCGCGTTTGCCGCTGCAATTTTTTTTTCATATAATACAACTTCACGACGACTTCAAAGTCTTTACAGAGGAAATGCCCTATCATTCACGGCCAATTTCAACCTTAAACACGTGATCTATCCCACGTTTATAACAAAGTTTTGTTGGGGTAAATCTACAGGCCCTCCATAAACCTTATATGCTTATAAAACAGCATATAAAACCCTTTAACGGCTAAGCGCGAGATTAGAAACTCTCTCCGAGCCGGCTCTTTCTTACGTACTTGTGGTGTATTTTTCTTCATTGTTACCCGAAGACGACTCTGGGCTGCTGGTCTCTTCGCGACGTTCTGTCTCCTTCGCGTCGCGCTCTGGATGGGACCCTGAAGCTGGGGGTGGATGAGCCTTGCTCGCGGTTCCATTTCCCGCGTGTTCGGTACTTTGGCTCTCCGCGTTCCCGTAGGCCGTTTCGAAAAACTGATCGAACGCTTGGGGCAATACGCCGTTCCTACCCACGTTGCCGTACACGCTGGCCGTGTGGCTGGAGCCAGATTGGTGCACGAGCGAGCTGCTCTTCGAGAACACGTCCCCCATATTGGGCAAGCAGTCCCTGTGCACCACGTCCTCCGCCCCGTAGCAGTGAGGCACGTTGCTGCTCCGATGGTGATGCCACTTGCTTGATGGGTCAATGGCATAGTCCCTGTACGTCACCTCTCTCACGGACTGGACCTGGGGTAGATTAGACGAGTGATAAGAGTATGGCATGGGGCAAGAAGACGGGGTCTGGGAAAGAAAAGGAGGAAGGCTGGAGAAGTCCGTTCCCGAAACATAATAGGTGCAGCTAGGCAAGTACATATTGGACCCAACGGGCAGCCTCTCATCATAATCCATCATCTGTCTCGCCACTCCAATAGGGCAGTCCCCGCTTTCACATCGTTGTGCTGAGCTGAGCCCTAGTGGGTTTCAAGAGCTGAATCGCAAAGCAGAAATTTCGAGACGTGAGGTGACGTGTAGATCCATCTCCATCCATTCCAGAGAGCGCCAGTCATGTGACCGTGGGCAGAAATTGACAACTACGTCTAGGAGTGGGCCATAGTGTGCCAGTAAGTCTGAGTGTTCAAGTGTAGTACAAAAAGAACCTGGACTAATCTGCCCTGTTCTGTTAACGTAATGGCTCACATTATAGATAAGTCTCATTTGCAGTTATCCGCAGTTGCCATTTGTTTGTCCATCCTAATACAGCGAACATCTATGATTCTGCTCAGTGCAGCTTGAAGCATTGTTTCATCTTTTAAAAACTACATACCATTATATCATATATCGCTTTTTAAATGTAATTCTTGCAATCTTTATATTTATTATTTATTTAGCGCAGTCTATCTGTTAGCGCGCATCTTCTTTATTGCGGTGCCTCGTTGAACGGGAAATTCTATCATTAAATCCATTCTACAACCTCGTATTTGGGTTTTATGACTTAATTATACGAATTAATGAATTCACTTCAAATTATTATAGCACCTAATAGCGTATGCATGTATATAGGGGTGGGGCGGTGGGGTATATTTTTGAAATACTAGTTGTGGTATAACTCATATGCACCTGTACGTAGCTCCTTGTTTTTGCACCTACGCATACTGGTAAATACAAATAAATATTTTGAGTTAAGATACAAATATGTTACGACATACTAGTTCCTGCCAAAATAAGTCGACTTAAATACTTATGTTTTATCCACCCATGTGTAACAGTTTTCTGTTAGTAAAATGTATATTGGATTTTAGCGAGCTTAGCTAAATGTTGGTTAATAACATTACATTACCAAAAATATTGGTAAATTATATTTCGCAATTAGACTAATAATATTCCAGCTATTGGTTTCACGCTTTAAATGTAGATGGAGCGCACAGTGCATGTTTCATAGACTGCAGAGTGTATACTTTGCTGAACGCGGTTTGGTCAATCGATTTCTGAGACGTGCTTGACATTTTGTAGCACCTCTGTGTGAGTTGTATCTTTTTAAAACGAGATTTTTAGGTATTCGGGAGCCCAGCAACTACGAAATAGATGGCCACAAGATGCAGTGAAGAATTCGAGTGGTCTAAACACGGTTAAGGGCCATAAACGTTTAACTTGGACTGTGGCCCTGTTAAAATTACATTGGCCTAGGACGGCAACTAGGGTGCTCGATGTTCAGGCCTACAAGGAGGGATATGATTCGCTTAAGCACAACCCCGGAAAAAGTGGTGACAAATTTCCAAACTGGTATTATGACTTGGTAAATATTTGGACTGTCCTATTTCAAGCCTTAGTTTTCCAGATAGTCCATAGCGTAACCATTGCCTCAACGCCAAATTAATTCCCTGTTATCCTGACTGTAGCTTGAATGTGTGCAGGCTGGCGAAGAGCACTAAAGTCAGCCTGAAGTGCAGGCTAGGATTTTATGGGTCTCTTTGCAGCTTGCAGTCGTTTGCAGTTGCTCCGGTTATTTTGAGTGTAGACAAACCCTGTCTGATCATGAGACGCTATTTACTCGCACTTCCTGAACTTCAGTTAAACCCAAAGTCATGAAGTCCTGAAGTCATGGGTTACTGGAGACTGAAGAGAGACATCAGTCCATATCTTGCAAAACCGGTAAGATGCATGCAACCCATTACTTTATATTCGTAAAATATATCGTTAGAAATTAATAGCAGGCTTAATTCCCAACAACGACGATGCATTGTGTAAGTGAGTGTTGTTTGGAGTTATGTGTAATTCACAGAATTGTCTTTTTATAGAGTTTGAGTAGCAGCCGAGTCAGGCCATTTGGTAAAAATTCGCTTACATGGCGCACTCTGAGTGTGGGTGTAGCTTATGTTCCACAGAGTACTTCAAGTTCGGGGGAGGGATCAGTACCAGTTGGGCAGAGATTGAGACCCGGATGAATAAAACGTTTATATGACAAAACATTATTTTTCAAATTTTACTCTATATCACATTTTGCTTGTCATCATTTTATGCAGATTGCATTCATTTTTAATTAAGTCAAATTTACCAGTGCTTTTGAATGGCATATACTAACTGGCAACCCACAGTCCAGGCCAATTTCTCATCGGATAGCACAAATAATAAAAGCAGAATGAAAATGTTCACTTTTGCAGAGCTTCCATCAAAACGATCACGCTAATACGCCGTTTATTTAAAATAAAGCTTTTTTTTTTACACACATAGGTTTTCGCAGGAGAACAGATTATCTATAAACGCATTGACTAAGCATTCAGGAATAAACTGCAACAGCATAGAACGTCTGGCTGTTTTCACATTTATATAAAATGTAAGATTAATGTTATTTGCGAAAGTTATATTTACGTATGATTGGTTCATTTAATAATGCATATGCTTTGTGTTTTCTTGCTAAAAACGGTCTTTAACATGTTAAATATAAAATGTTCCCAACTATTTGAATGTTTCAACGGCTAATCCATTGCCAGTCTTTCTTCTAAAATTAAATTAAACGTAAATGACAAATGGGAAATTAGAACTTTGCCATATAGGAATAGACATTATGTAATAATAAAAGCACACCAATAGAAAACCATTCTTTGTATGTCTTGCGATACTGTAACAAAAGAAAAGCCATTTTTGACCCTCAGTGTGTAGAGAGGAGAAGGAGGTGCAGAGTGGGGGATGTGCTGCTAGGGCCACGGGCACTGCCTGAACCCAAACCCTACCTTTGCCTTGCACTTGTTCTCGCTCCACTAAGACGTACAGTCTGTAAATTGCATTAATTAAAAAAAACCGAAACATTTTCACATTTCCTAATTTTCTTTTTAATTTTATTTACAGTGTTACGGAGTGAATATCTGTGTCAAGGTATAAACCACTGAAAGAACGATCGTACAAAAAGTAGTTCTACTTGCACATATAAAGATTTGAAGTAATGCAATGGTATATATTCCGTTCAAAATAGTTATTTTAAATTATGAAAATAAAATACAAGATATGTTTAGCTTCAACAATAGAAACTTCACATTCAAATTTATATTCCATTTGGAGCAAAAATGTGTACAGGCGGAATTATTTTCAAACTTTTCTCAAGTTTTCTAACTTAGTCCAATTAAACATTTAAACAACAGCTATATAAGTCAATTTTGAATAAATTATTTATAGTCATTTGTATAGACATTTGATCATATTTATAGATATCCATCTTCACCGACATCAGCTTCGTACCTGCATTTACACTGGGAGAGCTAGCTCTTTAAACTGATTGTAAATACATTAGCTCTATTTAACTTGTACCAGAAAGACGTGTGGAAGATATAACTGCCTGTAACTCGTTTGTCAAAATATCATTATTACTCGGCCTTTGAGGGTTGGGAATGGGGGTTGTAAAATTGCTTTAATGTTTTGTGCGTCTTCAGTTTTTTATTTGCAATAGTAGTTGACCGCTGTCATCATCAGTGCCAATAATGATAAATAAAATAAAGTAACTGTTAGAATGTAGACCTAATGCGCTGCTGACATACTTCTGGTTCTGATGCCACTTTATTATGAAAAATTTAAGAAGAATATTTTAGGAACAACGTGATTGTAATAAAGACGTTTATCTCTTAAGCCAAAGGATGCTAGCAGACTAAAAAATGGAAGCGTCTTGTTCTTATTCAGCTTCGCAAATGCTTATTGTCATCATTAAAATATATGTATATATTTGATAATTACATATTAATTACAGGTGAATCTCACTTTTTAAAAAATATTTTATGAGTAGAGTGATTTGCTGAGGCATTTATAACCTACAGAAGCTGACTCAACAACTGTGATCAGAATGACGAGCTCAAAGAAGTTCATACCGTGCGTTGGTGGTTTATGCTGAAACTGCACTAGAAATGAAGCTATTGTAATAAAGGTACAAAATGCATACATTTAAATAACACTGACACTTAACTAACAAAAATAACAATATTGTGATTATAAATAATAAATGCACGTTGAAAATAGACCCACGTGTTGATATGAGGCGTTTTTCAGTTCATTACATTACACAGGTCAACAAAAAATCATCAAAAACCACAACACACTTTTCTAAACCAGTTTTTCATGCTGATGAAAAAATTTTCATTCAGATATCATGCTAATTTCAGTTTTTTCTGACACATCAACTTTTTTAATTACTAAAGTAAAAGTAACTGTTTCAGTATTTTCAGTGCGAATTCAGATATGGCGCACACTGTGGAATAGATATAAATAGATATAATTATCAGTGTCAACGCTTACACTATGATTGATATATGGTAATTATTATTATACCAACAATCAAGCAATATATTACTAGCTTCATCACAAAACCCACGTGCTAGGGAAAAACTAAACACAGATTTGAAATCAGCATGAAAAACGCTACAAAACCCACATAAACTTATCTCTGATTATTTTGACCTGTTGACCTGTGTTATGGTCAAGTTTAAGTCTTACCTGGTCGCAGTAATGTTTGTAATAGTTTGTGTAAAGTAACTTGCAACTGAATTGTATTTTTCAAAATATTCAATGCACACCATGCAGTTTCCAATGGTGCCTTTAGGTGGCAGCAAATGCCATAGTTTTCTTTGCATCCGGGTACTTTCCAAAGGCACCGCTTCAAAGGCATTGACTCGGGGAGTCACTGGTGCTCAGTCTTTGCTGATGTTGGTGCATATTAGTAGTGCATCTGCTTGGTGATGGATCTGGCGCTACAGAAGGAAATGATTAAATGTTGCCAGAAAATGACAAATGTAAATGAGCGTGGAGCCTTCAAATTTAGCTGCTTATGTCGCATTCAGTTGCTTATACAACATAGACATTTAATATGCAATTGCAGCTCCAGGACAAAAGTGGAAGAATTCGTTCTGCATTTTGCATTTTAATCAATTTATATCTAAACACCTTAATTAAATATGATAAAAGAACTTATATCAGCACTGTTCAGATGTAAAACGTTACGAAATTAAATATTTAATTATGTCTTGAATGATCATCTAAAAGTACCCATTTACATTTTTACAGTATGCCATTTTCAAACTTTCGTTAACTATCAAATTAAAATTAAAGTAATTGTTTCAATTCTGTACTTCGAACAAGGCTAGATTTAATCTCACTTTAGAGATAGTTTGATAATTGTCTTCAGATCTTTGTTCAAGCAAGCTTAGAGTGGATTGGCCAATTGTTCAGATATGAGAGTTAGTGGTTTGACTGAGTCTGAAAGGTATATACAGTTCCTCGGTAAAGCATACATTAAAATCTACTATGATTGTCATGTATTTTCTTTGCACACCAAAAAAATACATGGCAAGCATCGTAGATTTATGAAAAACTATGAAAAAACTAACCGATTGATGTCATTTGAAAAGTTCTTGGACAGAAAAAAACTATCTGGCACAAAAGGTCCTGTCAAATTTATGCACAAACAAAATTACTTACATTTTCCAACAGCATTTATAGTTTAAAATCGTGTGATGGCTGTGTCTTATTTTATTTTCTCTGTTTTTGAGGGACTGTGCTAAATTCTAGATGTTCAATGCCTCTCATTCCGTAACGTCTCCCCATAATATTGGTTCATAATCATTAATGTTTCTATATCGTGTAAGTAGAAATGTGTTGGGATAAGTTTCATGCAGTTGATTCCATGTCAGTAAAGTTAAGACAAATATGTATTTTTAAATGACACTTTAATTACGTTCAGTATTATTTCTGAGGTCTCCTAGTCTGCTTTGCTGTTGCTCACACCTCGTATTTTCGAACTTTGTCGTTTAATTTTTGGTCAAAGGGATTTCAAAAAAGAGACAAGAGTAGCACCTGAAACATTTTATGTCTTCCACAGTAATATATTCTGTACTTTTTTAAACTGTGTTTTCATGCTTCTCTATTCATATTGGATTGTATAGCTTTACATATGAGGGTCACAGATGGATTCAAGGCACACAGGACCATCAGTTTACGCATTTATTTAAATGCATTTATGTACATGCTTTTGTTTTCCAACTTTATTTGTTGAGAGATTCTGGACAAAAATTGATGGTCAAGCAGTGAAGCAAAATGATTACTTTTTTTTATAATTTTAGTCTGTACAACATTGAATTGTCCTTGTGATGCAACTTTCTCCCCTTTCTCATTGTGATTTCTATGCCATACTTTATTTCAATTGTTAAAAAGTCTACGGAAATACATTTCCTAATTACAAATGACAAAATATGTTATCTTTCAGTACATTTTTTCCTGATTGTCCGCTGTCATCTTTTCTGAGTCTTATTATTTACTTTAATATGTGGCTCAGGTGCTTCAAAAGAAGATAGGCTGTACAATTAATGCTCCATAGGTATGTATTTGTTCGTTTGGTTATGCTTTCATTAGGTCAATAAACATACGATCATAATTAACAGTGTGTTATGTTAATACCTGCAATAAAATGCTTCTGTAATTTAAGTATCCTGTATTTGTGATATTTACATTTGTAAGAAATTACAATCATCAAAAGTTTTTTTTAAAGCATCCTGTATTTTCCCTGAATTTATGGATCAATCCCACGTGTTTTATAAATAGCCTAAAATGGACAAAACCGACAAAACATCTAATCAAATTGAGGTTGTTCTGTTTTATAAAAATATTATATAGAATGTCAAATTGGCATGTGGACAAAGAGTGCTTGCATTATAAGGTTCATTGTCAAATTAGAGAATGTTTTATAAAACATAAGACAGTGTGAATAGTGCTAAAGAAAGTCTGTATGTCCTATACAATGCTCAGACTAGTCCCTTAGAAGACAATAGTCCTTTATTACATATACAGACTAACCAGATAAAATAAAAGTTTAGCCTCTTTTTAGAGGGAAACCTACATGTGCTGAAGGTCCCTTTCAAACGCAGCCACGCAACTGTATGATTATAATAATTTCCATCATACCACGTCAGTCATCATCAACTATCAAATTAACTGTAAATAAATAAACAAATTAGTTCAACAGATCTCAATTACACACACTCTAGAGGGAAATGCAACTGCTAAACTTTACCGCTAGGTGGCAACGTTGTAACGTAAATCGAAAAAGATGTCATGTAGACGTTGTATAATTTCTGATTCTTTCAAATACGGTAAAAACAATTCTGATTCAAATAAAGCTCATCTTTATATTTTGTCACTCCTTTGGACTAAAGATAATATAACATTATAAGCTTGCCAACAAAAAATTGTTTTCAAGCCACATATAGTGCTGAGCGCTTGAGAAGCATTAATAAATCGGGATTTGGATAAAAAAAAATAGTTCATAAGGGATGCTTTATTGTAATATTGTTGTAATTAACATTTTTAGTTTTTCTTCCAGTAGACCCCGCTACGGTTCGGTACAGAATGAACACAAAGTGTGAATAAGAGCATTCGACCACTAAAAACGTAAAAAGTCTAAATATGTTTAGAAAGTAATTATTAAATTACATAACCTCTGAAGAGTATATTCACCCTCCACGTAATTTGTGGGGTTGGGAAATATGATTTGCTGTCTTCAATATTATATAATTCGGGTTTTTTTTAATTTTACTAAACATTTACTTTACTAGCCATTTTCAATTGAACAAATAGACACGTGTTAAAGTCTACGGTTTATGTATGTGTACTGTCGCCACAAACAAACAAGCAAAAAAAACAACAAACAAACAAGGAGAAGAAAAGCCAGATAGTAGTGGTACAAGTTGTAGTTATACAAATGTTTTTGGTCGCTCTGCATCGCGTTATCCTTGGGATGTAGCCATCAAAGTAGCAAATTCTTTTTGTCTCCGCGGAGGTTTCATTCTACGTATCGTAGTCACTCCAGGCGGACGATAATAAATAACCACGTGTGTCCTTCCATTTCCATTTGTTCACTGGGTCCGTGCTCAAGCTCGCTTAAGTGATGCTCTTAAATTTGTTGACCACCTTCTTCTCCTTCACTCTCCGGTTCTGAAACCAGATGGTGACCTGGCGCTCGGTGAGGTTGGTGTGGGCTGATATTCTTCTCCTTTTGTCTTTGGTGATGAACTTGTTAGCCGCGTACTCCCTCTCGAGCTCCTTCAGCTGCACCTTGGTGTAGGGCACACGTTTTTTCCTGCCGCGTCGCACCGAGGCGCCATCAGGAGCGGACAAGCTCTCTGAGGGACAGAAGTGAAAAAAATACATTAAACTACAGCACAGAAAAAAACTATAGGATATTAGTGTAGTCCCTTTTGGCTCACGACAATTCCACATTTAAGTTAATTCCTTCTAGTCTAGACTGAAGCATACGTCTTAACTCATTTGACTTGGCTGTGCTGCACTTTGGCTCATTCTTCTTGTCTTAAATGTACTTTGTAAATAAACCTCTCACCAATGACCAATTAACAGCAGTCTGTCTATATGATCCCATATATATATTTTTATACATATTCATACATTGCCAGAACATTTTTAGTGACGAAACATATTTTTCTGTTTTTCTCCACTCTTCAGTTTGAACAATTTATTTACCAATTTCCTATACTGGAAAACGAGCCTCTCCCCGCTTTAAATGTACTATATAAGCACTTTATTGTAATGTTTGTAATGTTTTAGCACTCCTCTGGTTCTCACGCTGTAATGAAAGTTGAGTCACTTTGGATATAACGTCTCCCAAACCCTGCCTTGCAATGTCAGTGTAAAATTATTTGTTCTTGCGGCCGACATTCAACAGCATTTCTTTCTGCAATTAGGTGTACTGTGTCATAGTGTAAGCATATGTGCTTTTCCCTTTTCCCTCTCACCTGTGTTGGAAAAACGGTAAAGATTAATCAAATTCAATGGCTGCTGTGAATTCAGATATTTATTCTTGCGTTACAAATAGTGTAATGAACATTAACACTTCAATAATGATCTATTCTTGATTGATCATAAATTTAATGCCCTCCACCCCCTCCCCAAAACACCTAATGTGTTACACAGTAGCCCACCTTGGAGGCTGGTCTTCCACAGATGTCCAGGCTGGCTCTGCTCCTTGGGGCAGTACACAGGACTGTTCCAGCTGTTGGTGATGGCCCAGGGCTGGTAGCTCTCCACGGGGAGGATGGGCTCGTGTCTGGGTTCTGCCGACACCACGGGCACGTCCAGATACCCTGGCACATGCTGGTAGGGTCCGGCGGAGTAGCTCGGGTAGAATGCGAGCTCTTTGGCCCTAGAGGAGAACTCCCCGTCTCCAGAGATAGATGCGTCCGTGGCGAAAGCAGCGGGGGGCTGCGCGCACGGCTTGGCCATGCGGCACGGGTAGTATCCGCCGCCGAAGTAGCCGTAGGGAAGGGCAGGCTGCGGCGGAGGGCACGGCGGCTTGGCCGCGTCAGCCACGGCCGAAGCGGGCGCCTCGCTGGCAGCATATCCAAAGTGCGCTGCTGCTCCTCCTCCTGCCCCACCGCCTCCTACTCCCCCTGCCCCGAAGCCCTCCATGCCTGCACTCATGTCCTCCGAGCCGCCGTCGTACAGGAACATGACCGGCTCAGTCCAGCGCGAGGGAAGGAGCACGGACGCTGTCATAGCACGCGCAGCCGCGAGCCCCCTGTTTTCCCCCAGCTCTCCTAGAAAATGCCTCGCCACTGGGGGGAAAGGAAAAAAAAACAAAAAGAGACTCAGTGTGGGAGAAAAAAGTGATGCCCATGTACGAGCAATGATTGGACCGTTGAGAGGCACGTGACATGCAAAGTGGCGGAGACGCTGTGTAGATTGGAGATAATTAAATATCAGCAGCCGCAGATTTATAATTAAAGCGCTGAAATACTAAGATACTTTCACTGGCGGTGGGGGTTCGTTCATTGACAATGGACAACACGTGCTAAAAAAACTGGTTTTACATGCATTTCAACAATAATGACATTGATTTAATTAAATAAATGTCGAGGCTGTTTCGTCATGCGAAAAGTCTTGAAAAATCCAACAGAAGCCCGTCAACAATTTCAGATGGATTTCAGGCGTGTTTTCGCAGTTTCTCCATCGACGCTAAAAGCATGCAATTTTAGTTAATTTCATAAACAAAAAAATCAAACACATTCTCTTGTAAGGCAGCAGAGGAGGATGGGAGAAGAAGCAAGGCAGAGTGAAGGTGAGATTAAATGTGCTCTTATAAACATTTAAATTTGGTGCAGGACACGTTTTGAGTGTATATGGTGGATGGTTTAGCGCAATTCAGCAAAAACCAGCAGCCCGTTAGCAAAAGAGAGGAAGCTCAAAATATACGTTTTATAAAGCACTGACTCGAGGAGGAGTGCTAAACAACAACGTGTTGAGTTGTATTTAAAAAGCAGGAGTCATTGCACCAAGCGTGTATCCGCGTGGGAACTGACGTGTGTTTGTCTCCGTTCGTCTCATTCCGGACCATTTTGATCTAATATAAGCAACAGATCGAAAAGTGTGACCAACAAAAAAAAAAAAAACAATACAAAGCCAATCTGAATAAAGTCAAATAAAACATTTTATATGAGTAACAAAAATGTTGATTTCCACCTATATCTAAGTTTGCTTGTGTAAATAAAATAGAACGTGGGCCATTAACACGCTCGGTGCAGTAAGAAAAAAGTGAAATATATTAAGACAACAAAAATAGAGATCGTCAATAAATAATAGTGCAACCCAATAACAAGGAAAATAAATATAATAAAAGTATAACAAAATTACATTACTCTGACATTGCTGTATGTAACGATCTAGAGTACTGCACCATGTATTATTATTATTATTATTATTATTATTATTATATAAGTACTTGAAAGTAAGTGAAAAGGGAGGAAATCTCGATGGCGTCAGGTTGCATAAATAACCATCTCGTAACCGGTTTTGCACTGTTGGCAGACCTTGTTGCCTTGTTGTTTGCGTCTTCCGGTATTTCGAACAAATCGAGGGTAGTTTCCTCAAAAAAAGGGGAAAAAAGCTGCTCTCCATTCATTCAGTACATGACTGGTAGCCAAAGTAGCTGAATATTCAATGAAAACCTTTATGATGTTGCAACCAAAAGAGGGACAACATAACAGCGGATCAAAGAAAGCAGTAATGAGAATCAATAAAATTGTCAAATTTTGCCAATCCCAAACTAAAAGTAGCCAGTGTAAACTCGGAGGGGTCCAGCAGCAAGTCCAGCCCACAGTCTGGCTTGGCTGGAGGCCAAGGTCAAGGTGAAAGCTACAGTCCAGCATTGGTGTCTCTGCAGACCCCAACTGTCTAGCAGGAAACGACCACACATCTCCCCCTGCTTTGTAAAAAACGACAAAAGGGAAACACCAGTTCATGCAGGGCTTATTCTCATTCGCTAGAAGGTTTTTAAATATGCACTTAGACATTTAGACATTTATACATCTTCCTGCGTAGCCGATGTCATTACTGAATAGGGTCATTATGTAAAAATTGCTTAATTACAGAGCAAGCGAACTGATAAAAGAGAAAGGGGGGTTTCGGTCTGTGTCTGCTCTGACATGACACAAGTGGAGTTTTATGAGCTGTGGTCGCCTGAGAGAAAATGTAGACGCCTTACCGAATTCATTTTAAATTAAAGTTGCCTCGACCTTAGCTAACACTGCTGTATTTCTGCTCAAAATTTAGTCTTCAGCGGGTTCTGATATATTATCAGCAGTAGCCTCTCCATATGTCACAGTTAACACGCGGTTCTTCTTTGAAACTTTAGATAGAAGAGCTGTAAATTATAGCCCGACCCCTCGACTAGCACTTTCATGAATGGTTCATCATCATATTTGTTGCAGTATGTTCCAAACTGTTGCCTGAGAAAGACGTTAAATGAAGCTTTAATAAAAGGTAATGGTAATAGATATGGAGAGCGACCCTTGCTGATGAAACAGAAATATTGATGTCCGTTTTTTAATAGATAAACATACATTTTCCATGTATTACAAATAGAATAACAAACATATATGAAACATGCATTCATTGAGAAACATGCTAAAGATGTTAAGGATAAAAACTATTAATACCTTTACTTTTATACTACCATTACTGCTATTTATTAATCTGATTATTACCCGTAGTTATACTAGTAGTATTAGAAGTAGTATTATGTCAACATTAACCATTTCTAATGCGTCTTAGGTATTTTTACTAAATATAAAACGACTTTAAACTGAACTGCGGGTGATATGCTAAGGATACACATTATAATATACTTATAACAATAAGAAGAAAATGAGGCAAATCTACCTATTTGAAACAACAAGGGTAAATATAATTTGCAAGATGCAGTGTTTTTCAGGTTCAGCCAAATGCTTCCCTTTTTTGCCAGAGTCTAGACTTGTTCGCAAGCCAGCAGATCGTAGGAAATCTGTCCTGCAGACACACGCGAAGGGCAAGGCGACGTCTGCCACACTTCCTACCTCTCCCAAGGTAACGAAATGCATGATCATGTAACGAGCAAAATATTTGTAGAAAGAAGCAAGATTAGTCGTTTTTAAAAAGCGGTAAAAACTGTATGGTGGATAAACTCTCTGTGCCATTCAACAGCACGATTGTTTCATTTCTGGATAATTTCGCCAGACCGTGAACAGGCAGTTTACATACGTATATATAGCTGTATAGCGTATTTATAGTATAGAGTATGAATTCACTATAGCTTATAGAACATTAGCATAAATGGTTGGATGAGACAGTATAAAGTAATGACTCATACAAAAGGAATAGAATAGTTGGCACCAAAAGCATCTCCAACAGGTCTGAAAAAGTAACACTCAAAAAGTCTTCAAGTATTGAGTTCCAAGTGGACATGCTGTGAAAGTTTCACATTCATCGTCGGAAATACGGTATGTTAGGACTTGTTTATCTCGATTTGGATCATTTACGTATAGCATTAAAATAAACAGAATTCCAAAATGGTGTGGAGATTAAAATCCCCCTTTAAAAAATGTGAAATGTGTTAATAAAACCAATTCCTGCATAGGTTAGACTTAGATTTTTATCTTTCAGTAGTCTTAACCAAAAAATCTTAACCACAAGACACGTTTATTGAATAACATCCGTATCGTTATCACAACGGAAATAAGTGAGCTTTCCAACTCGGGTACTTCAGCAGAGAATATTATAAATGCCAACTATGTAAACATAAATTCAACGCTCAGAAAATTGCGTCAGGACAGCTCTACCGCTGTTGCCTTTGTTCAAAAACTGGCATAGTTTTGTAAGGTTTAATAAAAATGTTGCTGCTTTATCGTGTTTACTAAACAACTAAACATACCATTAACATGAGGTCGCCACGCATGTGAGCCCGGTGTGGTTCCTCTCTCTTAAGTCTGTACAGTCTGTACAATCTGGCACAATGACAGTGTTTGCAGTTCATTTGAGGAATCCTGGAATTAGTGCAACAAACGATTTTTTTCTTTTCCATGATAAAGTGAAAACAGTTCGGACATAGAGAATGTGTTCTGAAATACAATGCATCAAGAGGTGGTTTATTATAAATAATTCCAAATTCCGGTATTTTCCACTATTCACTTCTGAAAATCTATAACTATTGTTGAAATGAGATCAGTGGAGGAACGCGCTAGACTTCACACGCAGTTGTGAAGTGCTAATGCTTTATTCATTGTGGACTCCAAACTTCCAAACTAACTCCTAAATTGTAATACATTTATTATCAAACATGTCATATCTGAAATCCAATATCTTCTTTGTGCCTCGTTAAAATGATTTCTCAAGCAAATCCAAAGGACCTCTCAACAAAAATTAGAAGACGACTCAGTTGCTTACATGGAATAAGTATAATTGACAAATTGAATTATTAAAACTTATAGCTTTGACTGATGAAAATGTTTAAACATTAATAAAAGATTATTGTACGTGATCAATATCTATAGAGTCTGAGGCTAATATCCGGTATTTTACTGTTGATCGACTTGTAAATTGACGTTTTATTCTAAAAGAGCAGAAGAGAGAATGAACCAAAATATTGGACTATTATACTCGAATTAATGAGGATCATTAGTCATGGCACTAATAGTCATCATCGTGAACTTTTTAATGCGTTTGAATGCTGCATAACATTTAAAATGGATTGTTATTGGTCAAGTAGATTAATTATATGTTTGAACCAAAATATTTAATAACTATATAGGATCACTGTTTACTGTGCAAGATATATTTTAAGCATTACATGTTACGCGTAATGTTAAAGTTGTTTTATATCTATTAGAGTGAGGGTTTTTTTTTGCTACAATCAACCACAGTGCCCTGTGCAAGGACCTGCAGTATAGACTAAAGTCCTTTTTGAATTATTTTCAGCTAAAGGTCAGCTGGGTGGTTTTGATATGCTAATAAAGCAACTTTTGTTCTTCTTCTTGGTCAAAATCTAAAAGAAATTCTGTACATTTCTGAACAAAATCTAAAAGAAATTCTGTACATCTTTTTAAGAATGTCCTTGTTTTTGATACTACATTTGGTGTATGTTACTGTGTGAAACAAAAAGTTGTGTTCTGTCAGTGACAAATAAAAATGATCATCAGTCTTTATGTTAACATTTTAAGGGAATTAGGCTGCAAAGTTAGATGTAAGAGTAAATACATTTTAATGGCAGTTGGCTATACCATAACCACATAAAATACCATGGCAAATCTGATTTGTTTTACTTCAGCACTTTGTACGGCATTTTGGTGCATTAGGCCTATGTTTTACTCATACTTATTATATGACAAGTAAATATACCTTATGGAATAAACTGTCTTGGTCACATGTCTTTTAACATGTTGCCTACCTTCAATGACACAGTAAAAATGGTGTCTTCTAACTGTAACTTCTATAAAGTTAAAATTACCCACATTAGTAATTCTGTGGGATGTGATATGCTGAATATAGAAAAATCCGGATTTTATATTATTATACATTTTAAGAATAACTGGAAAAGTGTGAATAATGTTGAGATACCATAATTACTCCTGAACCCATGGAGAATGGATACCATCTGGCAACAAGCTGACTTCTGCAGGAAAACAGAAAGAGAGGGAATAGAAATTAACTAACCAAATGTTTGAGAGGAGGCCAGCCACACCGAAGCGGTGCTCTGTTTGGAAGAGCTGTCAGCTAGATAACCCAGCACTTAGGCCTCCTAGCTTAATGGACTTTTTATGGGTTTGTCTTGTGATCATGTGACATCTGGCATAAAAGCCTCTGTGTGGGTCTTTGCAGTTCAGATCTTAACCATACAGCCACTTCAGTTTCTATTCTTTTTTACTAATAGAGAGAGAGAGAGAGAGAGAGAGAGAGAGAGAGAGAGAGGAAAATCAAGACAGAGAGGGAAAGGAAGAGAGAGAAAAAGAGAGGAACCATTTTTTAAGATATAAAAATATGTCTTTTAATAATGTAAATGTTCTTTACCAGTTTGAGATTCCTTGTTGTGTATTAAATTGTCACTCAATACATTATTAACTTCAAATAATGGAAACCTGTAGCCAAAATGAAATCACAATCTAATTTAGGCCAGCATACAAATGGCTTTAGATAAGTTATGGTTAATCAGTAAGTTGTATTGGTCTCTTGCCCACAATAAGTATATCAAGCTGACAATATAGCTTCTAACTTTGCAACCACTGGCCATAAATCAAAATGTAGGACTGTCTTTAAGAGACAAGAAAACAATTTGTAGGCTGTCAAAAAAGCAAAAACAAATTAAAAGCACAGATGTGATCCAAATCAATAATACTGTACACTTTGCACAAGGCAATCTTACCTACACTAAAAACAATGGCAAAAATACAGGGTTAAACTGTTAGTCAATTGTCAATCCTTAATTTAACAATTTAAACTGAAAGTCTTAATGTAACACACATTTTTTCAACCACAAACTGAAATAATAATTTATTTTTCAGTGTCGTAGCAGGGCTTTGTAAGACAGCTGTTGCTATGGACATAAAAATCCCTTAGAGCTATGCAGTAATCACCTTTACATTTATCAGACGCTTTTATCCAAAGCGACTTCCATTCCCTAACTACAGGGGACAGTCTCCCTGGATCAACTTGGGGTTAATGGTTTTGCTCAGGGACCCAGTTGTGGTGTGCTGAAGGTAAGATTCAAACCCATGACCTCTTGGTCTAGTGGCAAGTATCCTACCCATTATGCCACCACCACCACCCCCCACCCCTAGTGCTGTCTTGATCATAACCACAGAAATTATGTACATACTCATTTAAAATTTGTGAAGAATAAAGAGACTGCATTGTATGATGCAAACCATCATAATTTTGTTTCTCTGTTTTTTATCCACAATGCGACCTTCTAGGGCTGCTGCATTGAGAAGAGGAGGGGGTCTTGCTTAAAGCCACAACAAAAGAAGGACACATTAAGGACAACATAACACCCAAGTCCAGCCTAATCCAAACAGAAACTTTTCAGCTCAATGTGCACTTCTTCCTTACAGACATCTCACTGTGCCAACAACATGGCATCAGATTACAGTATGTTAAAACTATATCAAGGGGTCTAAAATTTAGGACCCTTCATAGAAAGATAATGTGTAGATACATTTGTAAAAAAAAAAAAGACCCTTCATTCCCATATCTTTTACATCTGGGGTTTTATTTGTAAGTAACACTTGCTTAATTAATAAAACATAACGAATAAAAACATTGCAATTAATAATACCTGTGATTTATAGAATTCTCATTTTCTTTGTCCTGACAGGGTATGGATTAGCTCTAGGTCTCAGCAGTTGTCTGTGTTTAGGGTTTTCCGCACACGTTCCGCACACGAAAGAGAGAATTTCAGAAATCTCAATGAAAAAAATTAAACATACAAAATAAAACAAACAATGCAAATAATAATACATTATAAGATCTAAAAAATCTAATGTGTACCAAATATTTATAGCTAACAAATAAATGGGTGTTTTACAAATAACAGGCCCACACCTTCTTTGCTTTCACCTCGTGTTTACCTTCTCAAACTCTAACCTTGACCATATTTTTAGGAAAATATATGACTGGGGTGTTCTAGCAATTTTCAAAACAAGAGAAAACATATAAAGCCTGAAAGAGGATCCAGACAAACATGTTCAGTACAATTAGTAAATGTGTTTCAAGTTTATTAAACTGATTTGAGTTTTGAGTATTTCATTTTGACTTCTTAGTATTATGTGAATCGTCACTGTTAACTCTAAAGTGTACTTGCTTCTGTGTGTGTGTGTTCATGTGTGTAAGAAAGTGAGAAAAAGAGAACAGGATTGGAGTTCCCGTTAAGCCTGTTCAGATTTGTCATTCACCATGTTTCACCATGTTTCATTTGTCAATGCACTTGCTGTATAAAAAGTTGTAAGTAGGGAAAAAAGAAATAAATAGAAAGTCAGATATCGTTCAGTTCTTATTCATATGATTTATATTAACATATAGTGGCAAGAAAAAGTGTGTGAACCTTTAGGAATTTCATGGTTTTCTGCATTAATTTGTCATAAAATGCTATCTGATCTTCATATAAGTCAAGAGTATGGACAAATATAGTGTGCCTAAAATAACACAAAAAATCTGATATTTCATGTCTTTATTGAGGACAACCTCAAAAACACATACTGCTAGTGAAAAAATTATGTGAACCCTTGGAGTTAATAATTGATTGACCCCCCTTGGCAGCAAGTAGTATCTTTTAGTTTACACAACACAGCGACAACTATGCACATGCAAATTATTTATTTTATTGTGAAACAAACAAGAGATAAGACAAAAAAAAAGCATACTTAACTATTGACCCCCTCCCAATCAATACTTTGTACACCTATCTATGGCAGCGATTAAAAGTGAAAGTGACCATTTGTTATACGTGAACACACCACTGCACACAGTGTGAACAGCACGAAATTCAAACTCTGCATTTAACCCATTCACCAAGTGAAGCAGGGGGCAGCCAGGAACACAGCGCCCGGGGAGGAGTGTGAGGGGACGGTACCTTGCTTAGGGTAACTCAGTGGTGCCTAGCGGCCTTGGGGATCGAACCCGGACTTTCCGGTCGCAGGGTGGATGCCTTAACCACTAGGCCACCCAACTGCCCATTACAGCAACAAGTTTCCTCACGTACAAGTTTGGCCTAGCTAGACACTGGTATTTTTGTCTATTCTTTATGGCAAAAGTGCTCCAGCTCCTTCAAGTTGGATGGAGGCTGCTTGTGTACAGCAATCTTTAAATCATCCTAGAGATTCTCAATTGGATTTAGGTCTGGACTTTCCCTGGGCCATTACAGTACATTTACCTGTTTCTCTTTAAACCACTGGAATATTATTTTAGCAGTTTGTTTAGGGTTGTTGTCACAACCCTCTGTCCTAGTTGCAAATTTCTGGAAGACTCAAACAGATTTTCCTCAAGAATTTCTCTATATTTTGCGGTATCCATCTTTCCTTCAGTTCTTACCTTCAGTATCCCAGTCCCTGTCAGTGAAAAGCATCCCCACCGCAAGATGCTGCCTCTACGATGCTTCACCATGGGGTTGGTGTGGTGTTGTCAACATGATGAGAGGTGTTAGGTTTGTGCCAGACATAGTGTTGTCCCTGATGGCCAAAACGTTTTTTTGGTCTCATCTAACCACAGCACCTTCTTCCACTTATTTGGGGAGAATACCCCTACTGGGAAATTTCAAATGGTCTGCCTTATTTTCTTAACCACTCTTCCATGAAGCCTAGTTTTGTATAGTGTGGGTAGTAGAGCTGCCTGGCTCATTCAGGATTAGCTCTGGCCTCTTGGTTACTGCTCTGATTAATGCCCTCTTTTCACGCTCTATGAGTTTTGTGGATGACCCCCATTTTCTAATAATGGATTTAATGTTGCTCCTTAGGATGTTCAGGGTTTGTGATTTTATTTATAACCCAACCCTGATCTGTATTTCTGTAGGTCTCTGACCTGTGTTGAGAGTTTCTCTTTTTTCATGCTGTCACTCGCTTGATGGTAGCCCTAACTTAGTGGTGTTGCACTGGTGTTGACTCTAGGGGCTATCAGAACCAGTGTAAATATACTGAGATAATTTGACATTTAGATTGCTCACAGGTGGATTTTATTTAACTAATTAAGTGGCTTTCAAAGGTAGTAGTTGGGGCTTTATCTTAACCACCAAGAAATTCAAACATATGGTGTGTTAGGGAAATCTAAGGAGTAAAATACATGCACTTATTTTACAGGAAAACATTTGGGATTAAACCGGTTAAACCTCTCTCGCTCTCTTATTCCCTCTCTCTTACCCCCTTTCTCTCTGTATCTCTCTCTCGTTCATGACTTTTCAGAGCGTACAGACTTTTCCATATTTAAACCTCGGGTTTATCTTTACATTTTCTTTAAGGGTAATGTATTAAAATGAGTTTAAAATGAAATTAGAGTGTTCTGGGGGCACATTTGGGATCATATTTAGGGTTAACATTATTAAAATAGGCATTTTAAGAAATTTTTTTAACCAAAACACAACGTGGTTTTTCATTATACACAGGTGCTTGTGTAACGTAACCCCGTCAACAACAGGGGATTACTGTATATCATTTTAATTATCACTCTTTGTACTGGAATCACATTTCCAATCTATGTCTATTCTTTAAAATAATGCTTGCAAGGTATTCAAGAAAGATTATAATACCCTTTAATATAATTGCAATACCGACTGGATGGCAGTAGCCTAGTGGATAAAACGCTTACCTGTAAACTCAGTGACCAAAAAGTTGCAGTTTCAAGTTCCACTTTCTACCTCTGCGTCCTTGATTAAGATATTTAACCCTCATTTGCTTCAGGGGGACTGTCCCTGTAGCTAGACTGTGAGTAGCTCTGAATAAGGGTGCCTGCTGCAAATAGACGCATGTTTTTAAATGTTGTAGCACAACTAGCATTATGATCAGATTATATTTGAACAACGCAACACACCAGAATGTCATTTAAACAGAGGAAACTCTCTCCCAACTTCTGAAAACAAACTGTAGGAACATGAGAAAACAAGATCATTTGGATCATTGGTGTGAGCATGTTAGCCAAGTATTTGAGTGCCACATCTGGTGAAAAGCAGATTCCCACTTGAGAGCTGTAACAAAGTTATCTTTAATTTCTAACTGGTCAGAGGTACATAAATATGGCGTGTAAATACTAATGCAGAGATAAACCTGTTAGAGTTGATAACCTAAATGCTATAGACAGACCACTTGAAAATACAAACAAATGGAGCACCACCATTGCTCAGAAAAGACTGAAATAAGAAAATGAGAGGCTTGGTTAAGGTGTGTGGTGGCATACTGGCTGTGGAAATTATTTATTGGAGTCTAAATAAAAGTGTCACTTCCTCATTTGTAACCACTGCCAGTTCTATTAAAAGAAACCTGAGAGCAGCTCCAACAACCACATGTCAGCCAACAGAGAAAAGAATCTGAAAAACAACAAACAAAAACAAAACAACCACTGTCTCAGCTTTGCAATGTCTACTGTCAAATACTGGAGTGCCATTTTGCACTGAGCAGGCCCAAACACCCAGCATGATTTCAAAAACAAGATGCACACTTCATTTTAACTTTAATTTTAAACATTTGCACATTTTAGTAACTCCCTCACCAGACAAGTCTTCAAGAACACGAATTTCAACGACGCACAAACAGTGTAAAGATGTTATGCCTGCCGAGTTCTGGTGTGGCAGGCAGAGTAGGATAAGGCTATGTGCAAGGATGGATATTGTGTCCTCTATTGGCTCTCCTCCTCTCTCAGGAACTGGAAGATCGAAGAGAAGTCTTTGCCGGCATAGCCACGTGAACACATCATACGATATATCTGATGAGCCAGTGACCCTAGTAACACTGGAGTCTTCGTATTTGTTGCAGTGTTCTGTGCAAGCCCCAGGTCCTGTGGTAAACATGTTAAATGTTATTTGAAACAAAATTATCAAAGCTCTCATGACTGCATGTAAGGCCGAAATCAATATTGGGAATAATACAAAAATAGACGAATACTCCTGACAAAAAACCTAAGTGCATAACAATTCATTCCCTCCCAGAATCAATACTTTGTACAGCCACCTTTTGCAGTGATTACACCGACAAGTCTTTTTATGTACATCTCCACAAGCTTGGCACATCTAGATGCTGGTATTCTGCCTATTCTTCATAGCAAAACAGTATCCCAGTCCCAGTTGCTGCAAACTATTGAAGACAGCAATAACAGAACAGCCAACTACCTTGGTCATTAGTGCAGTTGCAAACCCTCCCTGGTAGTTGTTTCCTGAAGGAACTCCCTCCATCACACCTGGCACGGGGTTATAAGTGTCACTGGACCAGCATCGGCCTGAGCTCATGTTAAGGATCTTTGTCAGCAGCTTAGGATCAAGTCCAAGTCTACAAGAAGAATTTATGCAGATTCCAAGTGATACATTATCTGAAGACATTTTAACTCAAACATGATTAATCCATAATAAAAAAAAAATTATACAAAATCAGCCAAAACCAAAGACTTCAATATGCATATGCAGTGGACGAATGAAAAATGAAAAATAGTAAACAAAACCATTCAAAGTGGCTTTGTATGAAAGTATGCATTGTAGAGAAACATGTCAACTAAGGTTGTGTGATTACTGGAGCCAGGGATAAAGATGTCAACGCAAAAATAACCAGTTTGTTTTCTATACAAAATGACCAGTGAACCTACATGCATTTTCAGAGTTTTGTATGTAATGTTAACCAAGGAAAATTATTTTTCTGGTAATATTTTATCCTGAACATGTGCATGCTACAATTGTACTGAAATTCTATCTTAGAATTGTCATCTTTAAAACTTTATTCATGCAAAAATTGGAATTCCACTCCAACCTCTGCAGGTTAATCATCCTACTTCCTTCAGCAAAAAGTAACGTTATCTATACCTGATGCCCAAGTTCATTGTCTCAGCAGTCCCAATCATTCCAATTGCCAACAGCATATTGTTGCAGATCTTTGCAGCCTACAAAGATAATATGTGAAATAAAAGTTTAGATAAGGAGAATCTGATGAAGCACACAAAAAACACTACATTTAGGATCTTAGCCATACCTGCCCTGTTCCAATCTGGCCGCAGTACATCACATTGGCACCCATGCAGCTCAAGAGCTCCTTGGCTGCTGTGAACTCCTCCTCTGCTCCACCCACCATAAAGGTCAACTTACCCGAAGTGGCAGCTCCAACACCTGCAGAGAACCGGCAAGTGAATGCAAAAGCGATATCTGATGTATGGGAAGCTTTACTCAAATATGGTCCCAGAGAACTGCAAGCACTGCTGTTTAGTGTTCTCTAGCCAGCTTGGAAGATAACTGGACATACTGCATTGCACGGCACAATATGTCCGCCACAGAAGAACACGTAAGACTTTAATGATGTTATGTGGTCTATTATCTTTCTATTAACATGAATTTTGTAAATGATACACAGGGACTAAAACATGTCTGAGGAACTATTATGAAAACATTCCTTCCTGATTTCTTATTCTTTTGCATGTTTGTCACACTTAAATGTTTCTGCTCATCAAAAACCCTTAACTATTAGTCAAAGATTACATAACTGAACACAAAATGCAAATTTTAAATGAATGTTACGTTATTAAGGGAGAAAAAAAAACTCCAAATCTACATGGCCCTGTGTGAAAAAGTGATTGCCCCCCTTGTTAAAAAATAACTTAACTGTGGTTTATCCCACCTGAGTTCAATTTTTGTAGCCACCCCCAGGCCTGGTTACTGCCACACCTGTTTCAATCAAGAAATAACTTAAATAGGAGCTGCCTGACACAGAGAAGTAGACTAAAAGCACCTCAAAAGCTAGACATCATGCCAAGATCCAAAGAAAATGAAAACAAAATAATTGAGATCTATCAGTCTGGTAAAGGTTATAAAGTAATTTCTAAAGTTTTGGGACTCCAGCGAACCACAGTGAGAGAAATTATCCACAAAAGGCTAAAACATGGAACAGCCGTGAACTTTCCCAGGAGTGGCCGGCCGACCAAAATTACCCCAAGAGCACAAAGACAACTCATCAGAGAGGTCACAAAAGACCCCAGGACAACATCTAAAGAACTGCAGGCCTCACTTGCCTCAATTAAAGTCAGTGTTCACGACTCCAACATAAGAAAGAGACTGGGCAAAAACGGCCTGCATGGCAGATTTCCAACACGCAAACCATTGTTAAGCAAAAAGAACATTAAGGCTCATCTCAATTTTGCTAAACAACATCTCAATAATTGCAAAGACTTTTGGGAAAATACCTTGTGGACTGACGAGACAAAAGTTGAACATTTTGGAAGGCACTTGTCCCCTTACATCTGGCGTAAAAGTAACACAGCATTTCAGAAAAAGAACATCATACCAACAGTAAAATATAGTGGTGGTAGTGTGATGGTCTGGGGTTGTTTTGCTGCTTCAGGACCTGGAAGGCTTGTTGTGATAGATGGAACCATGAATTCTACTGTCTACCAAAAAATCCTGAAGGAGAATGTCCGGCCATCTGTTCTTCAACTCAAGCTCAAGCGATCTTGGGTGCTGCAGCAGGACAATGACCCAAAACACACCAGCAAATCCACCTCTGAATGGCTGAAGAAAAA